>VDFB02184690.1:33932-62779 GCA_007258455.2 Sequoia sempervirens | reverse complement strand
CGAACCGAAAAACAAGCCAAAAACCCAACCAAAAATTTAAATTTTAAGAAAAGGGATCTCGTTTTGTAAATCGGAATCTCGTTTCTTTTTATTCATTCGAACCGTCAATTATAAAACGGGATCCCATTTTATTAAACAGGATCGGGTTTCTTTTTTGACCTTTTTTTTTAATTTTTATTGGAAAACTATTACTATCAATTCTACAACTTGACATGTATGGCTAATTGCGACAATTTCACCTAGTTTCTATCAAGTTTTTTCTTTATAGGTCTTCAGCTTGCAATTTGAATTAAATTTTTGAAAGGAGGCATCATTGGAACAATTTTTGAGTGGAATTGTGTTCATTTTCTACTCGTTTGAAGGAGGAACAAAAGAGGAAGACTTTCCCTATTGACATTAATTTTTGCTTGATAATTTTATAATCATTGGTTCACAAGCTCATAATAAGAGGAAAGATAGGAAGGTATTGACCCTTGAAGAAATTGAAGCAAAAGAGATAGAAGAATGAGGATTCAATCAATGAATAACTGTTGAAACATCCAATTGAACCATAACTATTGAAGATAAAAACATTGAGGAGACCATGGTTGTAGATGATGCTAATTCGCAAGAGGTTAATTTGGAAAATAATATGATTATACAAACTAGTCCTAGTATGTCTTCAAATCCCCCTTTCAATGCTATGGAGAATGTTTCAATAGGCACAAATCTAGGTACGTCTTCAAATCCACATTTGAGTGAAATTCAAACTTTGTTTGTAGAAGTTTTACAAGATGTTGGATTTAAGAATGTTGACATTGATAATATTCGTAGAGAAGAAGATTTTATACAAATTGTTGAAAATGAAATTAAAAATGAAAATTGTTTTTTTGTTGAAAATGAAGATGAGAATCATTTTGTTGTTGAAAATGAAAATGAAAATCATTTTGTTGTTGAAAATGAAAATGAAAATCATTTTGTTGTTGAAAATGAAAATGAAAAATCCTTTTTGTTGAAAATGAAAATGAAAACCATTTTGTTGATGAAGATGAAAATTGTTTAGAAGTTGAAAATGAAATGAAAATCCAGGATGTGATGTTGAAAATGAAAATGTTTTTTTTTTCAATTGAAAGTGATGTTTTGGATAATCTTCCTTGTAAGATTTCTTGGAGACAAATAAGAACACATGCCAATATATTATACAAAGAATTATTTTATTTTATCTTAAAAAAATTCATTTCAATGTCAACTAATGATGCAATTGATGAGAATGTGGAAAATGAGAAAAGTAATGAAAGTTAGGCATTTTTGTTAAACCAAGAAGAAAAGATCAATCGCTAAAACATGCTATGTCTATTGTTGCTAGTGCCATTGAGTTTATTGGAAAAAATAGTTGATTTAAAGGGAAGAGTGTAGCAAGAAGAGCTATAACAACTACTCTAGTTAGTAAAGCAACTTTGAATAAAAGAATGGTAAGCAATATTAGTGAAATTCTCAAAATACATCATAAAACATTGCTAAGAGCAGAAAAGAGAAGAGAAAGTATAGAAAATGATCCAATCAACCAATATTGGAGTTTTAGTGGTCGACTCTCAAGGTATGACATGAAATTGAATGTTGAAATCAAATATTTGATTGAAAAATATTGGCATGATAATACTAGGGTATCATCTAATGTTAGAGATGTTTTAAAATTAAGAGTGGGATCCAAAGTTTGCAATCCTTGAATCCAAAACACCTATGAGATACAACGCAAATTGAATTTTATAGAATTTTTTTTGGTGATTTAGTGTTACTTGATAATATTAAAATAAGTAAAAGGTCTTTTGAAAAATGTAAACCTTGGTATGCAAAAATTAATAAGCAATGAATGTCTTGTTGTTGTAAAATGCATGTTCAATTTTGTTATTTTTATGATGTTTTTTGATATATATGTTATACTTTACATACTAACATGATTTTGAAATTCTCTAAAGATTCTGGTGATGGTGAATCTGATTCAGATGAAGATGATAAGGTTCTTTGGTTGGTTGCATCCTAGAGGCTTAAGTTCTAGTGGCTTTTGTGTATAGATTTGAGTGTCGACGCTCTTTGGATGTTCCCTTGTCATGATGAAATGTCTGGATATGCTGAAACTTGGCTTGAGGTTTCTTCTACTCACTTTTTGGAGTTCTTGTTGTGTGGTCGGAAGAGCTACAGGGTTGTCCTACCCTCTTTTCTCCTTCCTGAGAACCTATGGTTTGTAGTTTTGGAAGCTTCTGAGGCTACATCAGTCAGTTTCATTGTGGTTGTCATTTTGCTTGAGGTCTCTCTGTTCCTTACAACCTTCATGATTGGTGTGTGACATTTTTTAGTGTTGCCTCTCCTTGGGTTGGCTCATTTTCTTGGCCGCCCCTTAGTTAGTTTGTCTCTACCAATTTCTCTTATTGATTATGGGCTCATTTTTTTGAGCCTTTCGGCTTGTGTTGGCTCCTTACTTTTCTAGGAAGGCTTCTTTTGTTCTCTAGGAGTGAGTGGCCTATTGGTTTGTCATTGGTCTCATTTGTTTCTCTTGATTTCCCCTGTTGTTGTTGAGGACGGTGGCTCTAATGTAGATGTTGAAGATGTCAAATTCGTTGTCCATCCTTTGTTGGAGGTTTGGCGACCGTAGCTGGCTATGACAGGTTTAAGTTTTTGGCAGATCCCTAGTCTTCTAGAGGTTTTTTTTTCTTCTGAGGATAGATTTGATGGATGGTCTCTTCTTGGGGTGGTTCTTGACAGAGGGCCACTGGAAGTTTGTGGCGTCTGGCCTTCACTGAGTATTTTTTGGGAAATGCAGAGTGTGTTGTCTAGGGTTTTTTCAATAGATGGAGATCTATCCTTCTTTTGTGTCTCTCCTAGGTCATTTATGGTCTTTCCTTATGCCACACTATTGTTTTGACCTTACTTGTGTTGGGTCAGGAGTTGGTCCTGATGTGTTCTTGGTCGTGGTTTTGGTGGACAGTCACTCTATGGTGGGTTTGTCATCTCCGATTCTATTGTTTTTTCTTTGCCTTAGCTTGGTTTTAGCTGGGAGATTCTCCTTTCTAGTGCAATATTTTTCTCTATCTTTCTCCTTTGATGGGTGGTTGAGCCCCTGTTTTGTGTTGGAGCTATGTTTTAAAGGTTCCATGGTTGGTGTTGGTGGTCTATTTTTTATCGATGTTGTGATTTTAGCTCTTCAATTCTTTTCCCCTTCGGAGTATGGTTGCTTTTGGAGGTGGTGGAGGGGGATTTTCTCAACCTCGATGTCCCCTGTATTTAGCTTTGGTGCCTTCATGCAAGGTTGGACTATGGGTCTTAAAGTCCCTTTTCTGAAAGTTGTGATGCTCCAATTGTTCTTTTTGATGGCTCGGGGAAATATATTTCCTCAAATCTTGGCTGAGGTGCCTCCTTTAGCTTCCTTCATGTACCAGCCACATGGGCTACCAAGGGGTGAGGTGACAACTTTTTCTACTAGTGTGTTGACTTCTTGTTTGGCTCTATAGATGAGGTATCCTATGGAGGTGGAGACTGCTCCTTCAAAGGTGGAGCCCTCTCCTTTTGAGGAAAAGTTGGAAGTTTTAGTCATGTTGGGAAGCACCCCTTTCTTTTGTTGGTTCCTTTTGATGTGGAGTCTGTTTGTGTAAGAGATTGGTTGCACTAGTGGTTTTGGTTCTCACTTCATCCTCTTTATTAGAGGGGAGTTGTCTCCTATAGAGGTGGAGTCTGATTTGGTGCTCCATTTGTGGTGATGCTTTGGGTTGGCTTTTGCTCCTTAGAGATTTGTTGGGCTCTCTCAATTCTCTGTGGGGGTGGGGAGTTTTAATGTGTTGGATTTGCTTATTAACAGGTGTTGTGTTTAATATACAAGTGTTGTTGTTTGGGTGGTTCTACTATTGGGTTCTGCTTTCTCCTATAGAGTGTTGGTATGTGGCGACCATCATGCTATACAGATAGCCCATGGTATACTATACACCCCACCGACCTTTGCCGGTCCGGGGTGACTCAGAAAATTTTCTTCCTAATTTTTCACGCGGATCACCAAAAATGGAAAAATCAATGAAAAAGGAAAAATCTGATTTTGTAGAACCCAAAATCTGGAAGCTTCTAAGCTTGGTAAAAAGGGGTTTGATGGGTATTACAGTATGATGAAAAACGCGATTATTCACAAGATTGTAGGTTCACTGGATAATAAAAGTATTGGATGGTCGGTTTGGTGGATGTAGCCCAAATTCGTGAACCACGTTAAATTTTGTGTTATGATTTTTTGTGTATGTTTTAGTTTCTCTATTTTGTTTATTAAATCTGCATTAATTGTTAGATCTATCATCTCTAACCCTAACATAGAGGTGGAGAGGAAAGTTGGTTGATGAGGGTTTTATTCTCCATCAACATTAATGTTGTTTCTGATTCTAAGTTGGTTACTCTAAGTAACAAGTTTGACGTGGGATGGCTTTATCAAGGGATTTTGATGGGATTAGCTATTTTTTGGTGGTTGGGGTTTCAGGATCCTAATAAACTTCTATTGGTATATGCTCTCTCCTATAAAGGTGGAGAGGTAAGTTGGTTGATGGGGGCCCTCTACTCCATCAGTGATAATGTTGTTTCTGATTCAAAATTGGTTTCTCTAAGTAACGGGCTCAAGGTTAGATGGTTCTACCAAGGAGTGTGGATGGGCTTGGCTATTTTTAGGTGGTTTGGGTTTCAGGATCCTCTAAAACTTGTTTGTAGGGGTTTGAAGTATAGTTCGGCTTACCCACTCTTGGGGTGGTTACTGTTTCAGGCTATAGTTTTGCTTGCTTGGAGGGTGGCATATTAGCTTGTTCTATTGGCCATAAGGCCTTGTTTGAAAGTTTTTGATGGCCCTCATTGGAGGGAGTTACCTTTTTCTTTGGTGATATGGCTACTCTAAATTTGCCGATGCCTAGTTTTATTATTCCGAACTGTTATTTCATGATAGCTATGTTATGGTTTTGCACCTACCGGACTTTAGTTAATCTCATGAATGATCTGCATACTATTTTATGGATTAATATGGGGATTTTTTTTTTATTATGATTCAAATGGTTATGTGGTTGCAATTTTGGTTACTTGGCCTACGTGCCATTTTTGGCTTTGGTATGGTTTTTCTGTTGCTACTTTATGTTGGCGGTTGGTGTTGTTTTTCCTAGTCTATTTCTTTGTTTGTTGTTCTCACTTTGTAACCATGGTATCAGGGCCATTTCCCTGCTTATCTAATAAAAAACATGATTATGTAGGAATGTGGTATTAATATGCCACCTGAAACAATAAGGGAGTTTATATCAAGTTTGTTTTGTGAAAGATCTAATGGGAAATTATTTTATTTAAGTTCATGTATTTCTAGACAATGCACTAGTTCTGGTAATCTTTCATTCTTAAGAGTTTGTATGCATGAATTTGTTGATAATGATTTTGGAAAACAATCAGTGGATGTTAAAAGATTTAAGAATGTTGACTATTCTTTTAAATATGGAAAAATTGGAAAGCGTTGTGATTTAATTACATAAAAAGTTAGTCAACATGCATTCATATCAGAATTTAAGAGTAAGATTGTACCAAAATATGTTAAGCACTCTCAACATGCTTGATGGATTGATGGCCAATTTTGTGCATGTAGAAACACATTTCCAGTTGGTACTATACTATCAATGGTTGATTTTATGGAAAAATATACTCTAGCTCTACAAGAGGAAATCCAATCACAATATTACAATTTAGTGCAAGTGGATATGTTTGTTCATATTGTTTATAGACATGCAAATGATAGCATAGATGATAAATTTTTTTTTGAGGGATTATCATTTCTATTTGAGTGACAATTGATTACACTCATCAGAGTTTGTTCAACATTGTTTCAATATATTTTATACAAATTTAAGAGAAAGAGGAATCCAGGTGACATAACATCTCATATGGTCAGATAATTGTATGGGATAGTTCAAGAATGCTTGAATGTTCTATTGGTTAAGTAGGGTTCACAAGAAACATAATGTCCAACATATGTGGAGTTGTGTTTTTAGTTGGACATGGTAAAGGAGAACATTATGGAGTTGGTGCATGTGTTAAAAGAATTCTTTCTAGAGAAAAATTGAAATTTGAGGATGTAGTAAACTTTAAAGATGCATGTGGGATTGTGGATTGGTGCATTACTAGATTATCTACACCTAGTTCAAGTGAGTACTCTATAGTTCATCAATGCTTTTGGTTGGTTGAAGAAGAGAATATTCTACCTAGACTTGATTGTGAGAAAATTAGTGGATCTACTAAATGGCATTCATTAAGAGTTCAAATGCAAGCACATGGACTATCTAGACAAGGGAGCTTGCATGTTTTGTTAGTTTTGTACATTTCAAGAGATTAGGAAGCATGTGAAAATACATAATGGGTTGAAGAGTGGAAGAAAAGATCATTGAGATAGGTACACAAGCACACGATCAATATGAAACAACAATTTAAGAAAATGATCAAGTGTTTACATTAGACGACTATGATCGTGTTTCAGACCTTGTACAAGAAGGTAATTTAATTCAATTTATTTCACTTTATTACTATTTTTTAATACTTTTATTTATTTATATACATATGAATGGATGTATGTAGATTGGTCAAATTATATGGACACATGCAAGTTATTAAATCAAACTTTGTTTGCAGGACATGTGTATGATGGTGTTGCACCTGAGGGGAATGAAGAGGAAACGAAATATTGGTTGGCTCATTGTGTGGAGACTAAACATAAGTTAATAGAACATTTAGAAGATGATGATGGCTATCATTATCCAATAGCTATGGTGATCCCCTTAAGTAAATTTTGATAACAAATCTTTGATCCCCTTAAGCAAATTTTGAGAACTTTTGATCCCCTTAAGAAAATTTTGAGAACTTCTTTGATGATGGCTATCATGTTATCCAATAGGTTCGGTGGTGGTTGTTCGCACTTGGCTACGAAAATACCTAATAAGGAAGAATGGTCTACCTACATTTGAATATTATACACTACTCACATTTGGTGGTGGCAACAAATATAAAACTAGCCAGGTATCGTGGAAGACCTACGAAGGAGCTATGGACAATTTCTATGGAAGAGCATAAGACAATCATATATGTGTTACAAAAAGAGAGGATGCAGATGGTACAATGGAATAAGTAAATATAGGTAAATATAGTTTTAGTTTTATATTTAAATATATTAAATACATGTTTTGATATAAATTGTGTGTTATAAGTTGAAATTGATTTAAATTTTCCTTTTATATCCTTAAGCCATCATCACAAATTCATCGCATACTTTGAGACAAAAAGGAGAGTCCATGCAAATTCAACTTAGACAACATGGAATACTTGGTAAAAAAAGTAATTATTAGTTAAATTATATTTAAATACATGTTTTGATTATCTATTGATATCGCTTGTACATTAATAGTTAAAATTGGTTTATTATCCTTTTTTGTATCTTTAAGCCATCATCACATTGATCTCATACAACAAAAAGGAGAGGATGCAAATTCAACCTACACACATGTGTGGAATACTTTTAAATATAGGCACAAGTTGTGTACATATAGATACTTTTATATAAATTAAAATACATGTTTTGATGATTTCATTGATATTGCTTGTATCATTTTGATATTAGATGGTGTGAATACCTGCTTCATTTTGGGCACAAGTTTCATATTTTCTTGAGATGGTATAGCCAAATTTTGTAAACATTTTTTTGAGTTGACATATATGTGCATAAATAATTACACAATTACACATTTTGTACAAATTTGTACACATGTACATACACAATTATACTCTACACTTTAATGTATCAAAATCAATATTCTATATATTTTGCTTGTTAAATGTGCATGTTTTCCTACTCTGAAACTTTAAATTTGATTGTATAATCACTAAATATCATGTATATTATTGTTAAATTTGGTTGCCTTGGGCAACTTCACCAAATTTTGAGAACTTCTTTGATCCCCTTAAGACACCATATTAGGACCCCTTAAGACATCCTATTACAACATAAATTAAATTAATATTAACACTATTTAAATTGTATAGAATGTGATTGTTATGATGAGTCATCCTAAATTCTAAGTTAATTATATCAAGCAATTAAATATGAGACATGTACTTTGAAGTATTTCATCCCCTTAAGATGTCCTATTAGGACATCCTAAATATTTATAATTAAGCATATCATTTGTTATGATGAGTTACCCCAAAGTTTAGTACTTAATTATATCACTAAATATTTATACTTAATTATACTTAATTATATCATTTGTTATGATGAGTCACCCTACTTTGAAACTTTAAATTTGATTGTATAATCACTAAATATCATCTATATTATTGTTAAATTTAGTTTCCTTGGGAAACTTCACGAAATTTTGAAAACTTCTTTGATCCCCTTAAGATGGCATATTAGGACCCCTTAAGACATCCTATTACGACATGAATTAAATATTGACACTATTTAAATTGTATAGAATGTGATTGTTATGATGAGTCATCCTAAATTCTAAGTTAATTATATCAATTGTGATTAAATATGAGACATGCACTTTGAAGTATTTCATCTCCTTAATTATACATAATTATACTTAATTATATCATTTATACTTTGTTGATAAGTTAATGCCTTGACTATGGATCGCTAAATTTGTAAAGTACAAATATTGAAATGTCCTATTAATTTCAACTTTAATTTCACATTTGTATTTAATTTCACATTAATATCCTATTAATGTCTTGACTATGAATCTTTTGTAAAGTATAAATATGTCATATCAATTACATATTAAATGTCACATAAAATGCATAAATTCACATGTGTAAATTACTATTTAACAATAATAAAGTCCATGAAACCAATATATTAAGTCCATCAGAATACAACCCATGAAATAAAGTCCATAAAACAATATATTAAGTCCACGAGAAACAATATATGTAGTCCATGAAATAATCAAATACAACCCATGAAATCATCTAACTCATATCATCTATATAATCAAGAGACCTCTTCACACCACGCGGACTACCTAGATGACCTGAACCACTCTGTACAAGAGAAAGAAAGATGAAATCATATGTAAAATGATTAAAAATGATTTAATGACAATTTAATTTATAACTCATCATAAAATTAAATCACCATGTGAGGTTGCTCTACATGCTTTGGTGCACCTAGACCTGTCTCTACATGCTTTGGTGCACCTAGACCTATCTCTACATGCTTTGGTGCACCTGGACCTATCTTTACATGCTCTGAATCAATCTACATATACAAGAGAAAGAAAGTTGAAATTAGATGTAAGTCTATATGATTAAAAATGATTTAATTCAATTTAATTTATAATTTATCATATTTAAATTATACTGTAAGAGGTTGTCCACCCTTTGTTCCATGACTTGTCTCTACATGCTCAACTATAGGATGTGTCTCATTTTGTAAAAGAAAAATAATTTAACATGTATTGGCATATATATATTCAATTTTAAATTTAATTTAAGTTATTCGCAATGTATAATTTGTAATTGACTTTAAATATAATCAAAAATTTAAATTACAATGATATTTGGTTGCTCTGCATGTCCTGGTTGAGGTGGTGTGACCTCATCATGGTAGAAAGTGGCACTAACAAAGTCCTACAAGGTCAAATTTAAAACACGTATACTTGAATTAGGTTAAAATATATATATTCAAGTGTGCACACATTGTGTAGAAACTTTTTTAAACAACTTGAAATTCAAATGCCTCCTGAGTTGCCACCACACCAAGTGTGTGTTTGATCCCCATTCTCATTGTTGTGTCAACCTAGACATACATATAGACATAACACTTGTAATATTTACTTGTACATGCACATTTGGTATAAAGTGAATTTAAAATTCATAATTGTAAGTATATTAACTTTAAATAATTTATGGTACAATATAAATGTACCTGCACCTAATGTGAGCACTTGAAAATGGGTGAGCGCTCAACAACCCCTTAGGTGGAACCAACGTGGAAGTCATTTGAGTCCCCTGAACCAAAATAAATATTTAAAACATATGTTCATGATTGAATTACAAATTAAAAAGTCAAGTTAAAAATTATTTCATATATAATTTAAAAATTTGAAATCAAAATAACCCATAAGGGTAGTTGACTTGCACTGGTGTCAACATATGTACTCAAGGAGCAAATGATTCCCCTATGGTTAGTGTCATCTACATCAAATAGTTTGATTATTAAAATCTTACAATTTTTTTTTGATATATATATGTTCATTAAAATTCTTATAAATCCAACATGTACATGCATATTTATACATGTTTTGCACTATCTGGAGGGTGCTCTGCAGTAAGAAATTCTATGAATGAACTGATGCAACCAGATGATCCACCAGAATCTCCATGTCCACCTGAACTGGGTGTAGCTTGATCAGGTCCATAGCATAGCTGATGGCAACTAGTACATACATGGGTTGTCAACACTCATGGAGTGGTACTAGGACAAGCTCCATAGAACTCTCTTCTATCATTATGGTTTCTAGGCTCCCCATCCACCATCGCAAAAGTATGCTCATCAAGGTTTCTTGTGAGCATACTCAAATATCCTAATGTGGACATCACTACACATTGATGCATAGGTACAAGAATGGCATGAGAAAGAGAAACAACAAGAGGTTGTGCATGCATGGGGAATTGGGGATCAACATGAGCCCCTAACCTCTATTGTGGCATGTAACCACCAACACCTTGAAATGGTTTAAAATCAAAATAATTGGGCCTTTTCCCCAAAACAAACTTTGCATATAGTTTTGTCAAAAAGTATAGAGGGACCTCCAAATTAGCGTGTGGTGGATGGTAAAATACCATCCACCATCGCTCCCAAAAATGTGCAGTCATTTAAGGATGTATGCACCACCTCATTGACATTCTAGATTTATTTGCAGAAATGGGATGGTGAGTGTTAGGGTCGACAAAAAAAGGTGCTACATGGTCTATTATTATTTTCAAGTCCAAAATTTGTTTATAGGAGAGACCATCCAAATAAAATTGTCTCATATCCTCCTACCATCATTGATGCCTATCTAAGTCTACATCAATAGACCTAATGGCATCAACAATTTTTTGCATTGCAAATACAAAACACCTCACATCTAGTGGAATCAATGCTTCATTTTGAATAACATTTATTTGATTCTAAATGGATGCAACATTTTCACTGATCTATGCTCACAAGCAAGCGTCATTAGATCCTGCAAGTGGTGGAGGTGGGATGTTATGAGGTGGAGGGGGTAGAGGGGGAGGTGGAGGTGGAGGTTGTTGAGGAGGTGGATTAATGATATGATCAATATTAAATTGATCCATGATATATATATAAGTGAACATGCATTAAATTATACAAAATTAACAAACAAGTACAAAATTACAAGAAATAGTTAAATTTTAAATGTACATACAAATTTGTTTAAATAGGATGTACATGATAAATATACATACACATACATACATTGATTCAACTTGAGCATGTACGTACAAGTTTCAAAATTTATGATACATAAATTTAAAATGAAAAATAAGATGTATAATACATACATACATCATTCAACTTTATTATGTGTAATACAAATTTCAAAATTTAAGATCTAGAACTATATGATTTTAATACATGTACATACTAAAAGATCAACTCAAAACATTCACAAAAATCTCATTTGTGTCAAACGCATGTAAATGAAAAAAATAAATAATTTTTAATGCAATGTGAAATCTCATTAAAAGTTACATTTTTCCAACAAGAGAAATTATAATGGCTTAAGGGGTCCCCAAAGGATGGCTTAAGGGGTTGTAATATATCTTAAGTGGATCTATAAATTAAGGTACTAGGAGAAAATGATGGCTTAAGGGGATAAAATTTGGTGAAGTTTTAAAGAAATCAATGGCTTAATTATCCTAAGACTAAATGATGGCTTTAGGATTTAGGGTTTAAGTTTTAATCCCCTTAAACCATTTTCTTAAAAATCCCCTTAAACCATTCAATATAAATGAGAAAATTGTTAATGTGATGTGAAATCTCATTAAAAATTACATTAAATTAGGAGAAATTGTGGTGGCTTAAGGGGTCATAATAGGATGGATTAAGGGGATCTATGAATGAAGGTTCTAGGACAAAATCATGGCTTAAGGGGATAAAATTTGGTGAATTTTCCCAAGGCAACCAAATTTCATTAAGTTAAATATATATATATTTTTTAAATGTACATTTAAAGGATGTAATTAATAATATATGAAGGATTTGAAGGGGTCCTAAGTATACTTTTAAGTGGATCTATGGCTTAACTATCCTAGGAAAAAATGATGGATTTAGGGTTTAGCATTTATGGTTTAATCCCCTTTAACATTGTGATAGTAGTCTTAAATTATACTATTATATTCATCATTATACTATTAGATTCATAAATTCAACACTAAAAAATGTCCATCCAACCAAATCCATAAATTCATCTCTCAAAATATCCATCCAAGGTCAAATTCTTTATAAAAATTTGATCATTGTTAGTGTGAATTGCAAAATTATTCAATAAAATTTCAATAAGATCATTGTCTTAATAAAGTGTTGTAACTCTCTACTACATCTCTTCATTTCTTTGTGTTTTCCTTTTTAAAATAGGACTTTCTCCTCTCCTCTAGCCATCATTGATGCTCATCTAAGACCACATCCATGGACCTAACAAAATCAACAACATTTTGCATCGTAGATGCAAAATGCCTCAAAGGTGGTGGAATACATTCTTCATTTTGAATAGTGTTGATTTGATCCTAAATGGTTATAACATTCACATTGATCCATGCTTGCAAGTGAGCACCATCGAATTCATGTGGTGGAGGTGGAGATGGAGGGCTTGGAGGTGGATTACGGATATCATCAATATTGAATTGATCCATGATCTCTAAGATATACGTGAACCTGCATTATATTTGTAATTTCAAAATGTAAGATACATGTTTAAAAATCCCCTTAAACCATCCAATATAAATGACCTAATTGAATACAAATGAAAAAATGAGTAAGCCTCATTTATGTCTAATGCATGTTACAAATGAAAAAATAATTAACTATTAATGTGATGTGAAATCTCATTAAAAATTACATTAAATTAGGAGAAATTATGATGGATTAAGGGGAACTATGAATTAAGGTCCTAGGACAAAATGGCATGGATTAAGGGAATAAAATTTGGTGAGGTTTCCCAATGCAACCAAATTTCATTAAGGTCTTAGGGAAAAATGATGGCTTTAGGGTTTAGGGTTTAGAGTTTAGGGTTTAGGGTTTAGGGTAATAGGATGGCTTAAGGAAATCTAGGAATTAAGGTCCTAGGACAAAATGATGGATTTAGGGTTTAGGGTTTAGGATAATAGGATGGCTTAAGAGGATCTATGAAGTAAGGTCCTAGGACAAAAAAATTGATGGCTTAAGGGGATAAAATTTGGTGAAGTTCAAGATAGTGCTTCTAGCTTTAACTAGTTTTTCTTACATCAATGTCAAACAAGAAATAAACCGTAAATAATGAAGCACTATCTTTCTCAACTCTATGTGTTTACTATAAGTTATTATTTTAAAGGGTCTTCAAAAGGTTGCAATGTTATATAAAAAAATTATTGGTTGAGTTGTTCATGATATAACTACAATGTTAGTTATATTTTGAAATATAAAAGGCTTCCAAAATGAGTTCCTTCCAAATAATGGACTTGATGGAGCCTGAAAATGTTGAAGCTTGGGTGGCCCTTGGAATAATGGACTTGAAAGTTAGTGAAAAAGGTAGAGTTCATAAAGGAATGGAAAAGATGTGTAGAGACTTTGAATTATATACCTATACTATGCAATGACATTGAATCATTTAGCAAACCATTTTTTCTTCATAGAACAACATTTTCTTATGGAACAGTTGATTAAGATAGCTCTTATTTCAATTGACCAACCTCTCATGAAATATCATTCATAATATAATCTTGCATGATCTTATCATGAGAAGCCTTCATCCTCCCATTCCATGAGAAGCCTCTCTTGAAATATTTGAGGCCTTAACACCCCTAACAAAAGGAATGTGGGAAGGCTCTAGGATATAGTTTAATCACTAAATATTGAATGTAAATTATTGTTAAATTTGGTTGCCTTGGGAAACTTCACTAAATTTTGAGAACATCTTTGATCCCCTTAAGAAATGTCATATTAGGACCCCTTAAGACATTGATTTAGGGTTTAGGGTAATAGGATGGCAAGTAAGGGGGTTAATATTTTTTATTCATCACGTATGCAAGTTAACTTTTATGAATATTTTTGAATTTATGAACAGACTAAATATTTCCTTAGATAACTTCTATGATTGAGGAATTAAGCACACAACTATAAATTATCCCTTTTGACTATTTACGATAGTCTCTATGGTCTACCCTTGAATTTATAGAAATGCATATATTTAGAGAAAATCAAAATGTGTCTTGACAAGATATTGGAGCTAGATCTTAATGAGATAGGGCAAAAATGAGTGTTAGAAAATGAACGACAAACAAGAGAGTGCAAAACAACAAAAAAAGACACCCTACACCTCAAGATTAGCCTAGTTGGATTCACTACAAAATAAAGACAACAAAATGGAACCTTTTACCTTATCTTGAATTGATCCTTTGGTTGGACCATCGATCTTTGGTGTTGTGTGCTCCTTGGATGGAAAGAGATGCAAATGTATGAGATGATATGAGGATGTAGAGATGAGTGGAAGTGGATGCAAGTATGAAAAATGGCTAAGTATGGCTCATGGAAAAAATTTGTAAGAGTTTGGCTAGCATGAATGATATCCCCTCAAATGAAAGAAAAGAGGGGGTATTTATAAAGATTTTGGAATTCTCTAGGGAAATGGACGGTCAAGATTGAGCCACCAAGATCAAGATGTAGGGCTAAGGTGAGTTGATAACTCACAAGCCCTCACATCTTGACATGTAGCATGTGAAGTGGCTTAAAAAAGATGATGTGTAAATGAGGTGGAAGGATAGTACATGACATGGAGGTAGTACATAGTACCTTGGGATTGGACAAGATCCCCTCATAAAGGAGGTCCTTGTCCCCATGTGGGTGAGAGGACATGTGGGGAATTAAAGATTCCTCAAATATCCTCATGGGGATGAGAGAAGGAATTTTAAATTCCAAGGAATGTATTGGGGGATTAAATGTGAATTAAAAATTCACATGGGGAATGGAGTGTCTTCTCCAAAAAGAGAAAATATTTAATAGGGTTGACTTAGTACAAATGACATGGAGATTAGGTTGACCTAATTAAGTGATTAAGGTTATGCAAGTACTTGATTAGACTCATTAATGACACATTATAAGAGGTTTAGATTTCACATGTGACTTGATGTGACAAGTCAAAGATCACATGGGGAAGAGAAAAAAGAATTTAATATTCCTTGGAAGGATAAAAGGCATTAAAAATTCCTTGAGAGGTTGATTAGGCTAGTTAATGAAGGATTAGAGGAGGGTTAGGTGGCTAAGAGAGATTAGAGGCCAATTTGCAAAAGTTGGAGGATGTGACACATCCTAATCAATGATTAGGCATGTGTACACCTAATGATGAGATTAGGGAATAGTAGGATTAGATAAAAATGGAGGATGTGACATATGAGGAATTAAATAAATGTCATATTTATTTAATTCATTTGATGAAAGGGAAAGTATTTAATTATTTAACTAGATACCTTATCAATTAAAAGAACTTTAGAGATATTAATTAAATAATAGTGATATTACTTAATTAATGCGGATAAGGGAATGTTTAGATGAAAGGGAATAAATTTGGATAAATTAAGTGTCCAAATTTAGGTGTCTACACTTAAAATTTGGTTATTGAATCCTTGATTAGTATTGGTAATTATATTCCTTCCCTAATCATCTTTGAAGTATATGAATAAAAGGAGTGGAAATATAACCTATGACCATAGTTGGATTTATTTTCTATAGATCAAGGCAATCATCCATGGTAATTTTGAGGATTGTTAAGCATGAGAATTGGGAAAAATGATTCATTGATCCTAAACTAGTTACATTATTCTTGGGAACAAGGTCAAAAAAACCCTTAAGAGGTGATTCGATGTAGGTGTAAGGTTTACAAGAGTGATACAAGGCACCACTTAAAATTTTAAGAGTATTTCTAATGTAATCACCTATAGAAGGAGAAAGGTATTTATTTATGGGGGAGAAAGTGATTGAATTAACCTCATCATATAATCATATGAAGATGTGCAACACAATCCATTTCAAATAGATTAAATATTTTATTTAGATATATTAAATATTTATTACACACACTCATGGACATATAAATTATAACTAAATTATTTAAAATATTTTTATTTTCTCTACATTTTTTAATTTAATTTTTAATTTTATATCTATTTAAGATAACACTTGGATGAGATTAATCTATCCTAAGATAATTCAATCCTTTATCTCCCTTCTCCAAAAGGGTTTCTTTCTCATTACTTTTCTCATTAGTTCCTTCCAAATAATGAACTTGATAGAAACTGCAAATGTTGAAGCTTGGGTGGCCTTTGGAATAATGGACTTGCAAGTTAGTGAAAAAGGTGGTGTTCATGAAGGAATGGAAAATATGCATAGTTCCTTTGAATTATATAGGTTGTACTGTGCAATGGAATTGAATTTAGCAAACCATTTTTTCTTCACAGAACAAATTCAATCCTCTATCTACCTTCTCCCAAAGGGTTTCTTTCTCATTAGTTTTCTTTTAGCTTCAACTCATGAATTTATTTAGAATAATAGAACCTAGTTTCATGATAGATGTGGATTAATTTTAAGTCATTAAAAACCATTCTTAAATTTTGTATTGACTCTAGATTACTAATGTCACCATTTGGATTTGGTTTTGAAATGTTCCTTACATATGCCAATAGACAAAATGGTTCAATTGTTGGCTAAGAAGGTAGGAGGTTTTTGTCTAAATTCAACTTTTATTGATTGATTTGATCAAATTTTAGGTGGACCTTGTGATTTTTTTAAACCTAAATCATAAACTTGAGGTTCAAGGATTACTCCAGTAGAAAACTATATGTATGTTAATATGTTAGAGACTAGTGTTTGTTAATATGCAAATGAAATATAAATTCCATAAACTGAAATATTCAAGCATATATATTTAAAACATATTGAAAATGCAAATGAAATTTTTCAGTTTTGAAATGTTCAAGCAATCATATTTAAAACATAAAGTGATGCAAATGAATTTTTTCCATTTTCAAATATTCAAGCAATCAGGGTTTTCAAATGCAAATTTTTTTATTTGATTTCAATTTAGGGTTTCAAAAAGCAATTAAGGTTTTTAAATGCAAAAAAGTTGTTTCATTTCAATTTAGGGTTTTCAAATGCAATTTTTTTGTTTGATTTCAATTTAGGGTTTCAAAAAGCAATCAGAGTTTTCAAATGCAATTTTTTTTGTTTCATTTCAATTTAGGGTTTTCAAATGCAATTTTTTTATTTGATTGAATCAATTTAGGGCTTCAAAAGGTAAAGTTTTTTCTTTGGTTACGATTTATGGTTGATTCTTTTGTTTCTTTTCAATATATGGGGGTTTCATTTCATGTTTTCTTTTGATTTCTACAAAGCATTGTTTCTTTTATTACATGTAAATAAAAATGCAAAAAACTCAATAGAAATTGAAAAAATATAGACTAAAACCTAAATTTGTATTAAAATTTTCAAAAAATGGTGAAAAATGCAAAAACAAGGGGTCGAGCACTTACCTGGAGATCAATGTTTGTTCTTCTTCAACCGACATCCCATGCGCAGGTGAGAATGATGTTGGTTTCATCCTTTTTTAAAATAAATACCACTACAAAATGGGATCCCAATTTGTAAAAAGTGGGATCTTGTTTCTTGAAGGTTAGCTCAGGACACCACTACTAAATGGGATCCTGATTTTTAAAAAATGGGATCCCGTTTAGATTTTAGGCTCGGGACCTCGAACCTAAATGCTTGAAGCCAATTTTGGGTTTTTTGCTAAGGCAAAAACTTCCACGTTTCGTGGACTCATCTTCTTGCATTTACCTACCATAAATTTATTATTTTTCCTATACTTTATCAAATATTTATAGCCAAGATTCTCTTTCCCCTCTTCATACTCTTTCTCCATTTTTTTATTCATCTATTAAAGTGGATTATTTTACTTCCTCGTCATCATCAAATTCTACTTTTAGGCACCACTTAATACCTTGGGGTTCTATTTTGGTATCCTTAACATAAATTTTACCCCATGTGATGTATCAAGAATAGATATATCTTCACTATGAGTGATCCCACAATAATGACTTCCACTTTTTGGCCAAAGTGGGACATTGAAATCAACATTTTTCACCAAAATTTTTACTTTCTAACACCTATAGCAACTAAACTATTAAGAATATGAAGATGAAGTGAACTAGTGGATTTTGAGATTTTATTTGTAGATTATAAATATTTTTTTAATTTTAATAAATTTAATTGGTGAGTTTTCTTACATAACTTTTGATAACTTATTTTTTATAGTTAGCAATATTTTTAAAATGTGACATTTATTTACTATAACATAACTTTATTTGTAGGAATGATAAATTATAAATTTTTTGAACATAGATATCTAGGGAATAGATACTTTTCCATAATTTTTTGTTGCATTCAATCTATTTTTTATAAATTTTTAAAGTGAGATTAGTTATTATTCAAACATAGGTTCATTTGGTATTACATAAATTTTTTTGTATTTGTTTGAATTAATTTTCTTTTTCCTGAGATAAAAACAACAATACATAGAGGGTGGTTATTTTAAAAATTATATATCTATTTTACTATTTTTCCATGTGTGTGGAACTAAGACCTTGAAAATTATCATTAAAACCTATCTTCACTAGAAAATAAAAAATAAATATAATAACCAAATTAAATAGATTCAATATTATACTTGTTGGAAAGCTTACTTCAAGTGCTATGATATTGCAAATTATCTTTTAATATTCATTCCATTTGCTGGTCCAACCCAAGGTTGGAAATAGAAAATTTTGAGGAAAATATGAGGCCTAACATGGAAAGGTCACTTTTAGGGCCTTCATTCAATGGTATGCCATTTCTGCCAAATAAAATAAAATAAATAAAACCTTTGAATGAAGGTAATTTCCAAAATTGGGAAAAAAAGGACCTTCATTTGAAGGTCCCTTTATTCCTTTTATGATAATTTCCATCAAAGGAATAAAAGGGACCTTCAAATGAAGGTCACATTTTTCATTTTTGAAAATTACCTTCGTTTGAAATTTTTTTTACAATTTTATCTTCGAATGAAGGTAATTTTTGATGTAGCTTTGAACAAAGGAGTTTTTAAATTTTCACCTCCATTTGAGTTCAAAAATGTGATGTCCCACAATTCAGACTCACTATTGTGGGTTCACCCCTCCTTGTAGTTTCTTCCATATTCTTGTAGTAATACTCAACTTATAGAAAATTGAAAGATTAATCAGTAAAGTTACCACAAAATCTATCTACTATCTTCCTTTCCTCTCTACATTCATTTGTGTAGTGATCCATTTTTTTGTATTTATATCAAGTGATCCTTCTCTTCTTCTTTGTCATTGTCCTTAGCCTCTATCACATCCTCAAGTCTATAATCATTCTGATAGCCCCAATTTTATTTCTTAGGATAATTGGTGAGTAGGGTTTCACTCATGATGTTTGATGTTATGTTTTGAATTGTATTAATTTTTTGTTGGTTTATCCATTGACATTGCATGTAATGATGGACTATGGTGTAAAATCATCTCTTCACCAACCCTTTATCCATAACCATCCCTCTATGTATTTTCCATATTCTCACAATGGCGATTACACCAAGGTTCATGTTTATCATCTCCCCTTATCCAAAATAGAAGGGATGAGAAATCGTCCATTGTATGATCATCCCATTCTCCACATATTCCATAAAATACACTTATTTAAATTTTGAGGTGTCAGTATCATATCCATTCTCAATGTCACTTGTAACACTCCCATTGTGAACCCTAGAGGACAACACTCAAACAACTAAAAATGAAATAAATTTTTTTAAAGTGTGACGTGCACGATTGAAAATTAAAATAAACTTAATTACTATCTTATGTCCTCTAAGGTTCATGACTGCATTACGTAGTTCCCATTAACCAAATTAACAAAAAACCATTAAGCCTATAATAACCAAATTCTATCATCAATTAAACATCACATCTACACAACATATAATCAAATAATCCATGAGATACAACCATAAATTAAACATAAAAGATTAACTAATTACATTCATTCCACTTAATATGTACAATATCATTGAATATGTATGATTCATCACATAATAGAGTTACATCAGTTTCATCTTTATAATTACATTTTGTACAATGATTCCTCCTTGTTACACGTGAGGAGTGCTCAACAACCTGATACATGATACATAATTGTGTTA
The DNA here is from genome assembly GCA_007258455.2 of Sequoia sempervirens. Taxonomy (NCBI): domain Eukaryota; kingdom Viridiplantae; phylum Streptophyta; class Pinopsida; order Cupressales; family Cupressaceae; genus Sequoia; species Sequoia sempervirens. The sequence continues at coordinate 42,257 of VDFB02184690.1, read as the reverse complement.
CAATACAAATACAAGTACAAGGATCTCAAATCCCAAGAATAGATATAGTACAAAAGTCTTCAGATCAAGTGAATTCACCATGACACGTACAAAGGAAGGGAACCCAATGGAGAACGAGACATGTTCCACCCAACCGTGTGGACCCAAAGGTCCACCCCATGCTAGGAGGTAAAAAAGGGCCCCACCAACATTGAAAGAAAAAGGACTAAGACATCGCAAGGCTGACATGACTCACAAGAGCAAGTAGAACAACATAACACAACACAAAGGTGACAAATTCTAGAGGTACACACATATATAACACTGAAATGCAAGACAAGTAAATGCTAGATTGTAGCAAGGGAGAGTGTCATCACATGGTCTATGGATGGGTTGTCCTGACAGACTTCCTCTAGACGTTGGCCCCCATCTATGGTTGTCCTAATAGTCGCACATTCGATGTCGTCCCCATAGGGTAACACATTCGGAACCAATCATCCTCTTGTGGAGACTAGGATATTGGTCTTGCTGACCAAGCCTTCCCAACCCATCCTTAGCCTAAACGAGTGCTATAATAATCGATGAGGCATTTGAACATCTTATTTAAATAAAATTCTACCCAATCCCCTTAGTTAATTAATTAAGTTTTCACTTGATTAGGAAACTCCCACATGGGTTGTCCTAAATGCCACTTTGTGCATCGGCCCCCATTGGGAGCCACTCCCCCTTCTACAACAAGACACCCAACTTAAAACAATAGGAAAATCAACATGAATGAATCCCATAACCATATGAACATATGCGAAGGCAAGGCATGTACCTGTTGGAAGACTGGAATCACTGAGAGGGGGGGTGAATTAGTGATTTCTAAAAGTCACAAAAATTTTCAAAAACAAGATTTGTGTTTGCTTTTGAACCAAGAGGAAAAATGATAGTATGTGAAGTGAACTTGACTTTTATATAAAAACACCAAATGATAGTTCAAAGAATAAATTTGACTTGTGCATGAACAGTATTGTATTTGCATGAACCATGAATAAAACATGAAACATTAATAGAGGATGAACTTAACACTTTCACATGTATCAGAGCTCACATTAATAATAGAACCTTTTATGCATGAAATGTACATTGACAAAAATGAAATATTGATATGAAACAAGACATAACATTGAAAAATATGAAAGACTAATAATTATGCATTTTATAACACATTAAAATTAGACTGATAAGAAAGAGATCACACATAAAATCACCACACAACACAAAATTTTGTCTTGAGTGGAAAACCCTCTAGGGGAATAAAAACCACTCAAAAAAAAAATGTATTCAGATAGAGTACCAACCCCTCACTAATTTAGACTACCAACTCCATTACAATGCAACACAGTTATAGTACTCTATCAAAACCCTAGAAGTGCAATATGCAGTCCTAGCATTTCAATAGAAGACTATAAAAATTTTCAATAAGCACATTGAAGAATGTTGTGTGTCAACATCTTCTCAAATAATAAACAGATTTTCAATATAGAACAACTTTCTCTATCACTTAAGGAGTACTCATGAAATCTCTTGTTCTTCTTTTCCTCATTCCCAAGAAATACCAAAATCCCTTCTTAAATAGATACAAAATTTATGCATACAATTTTTGTAACTATAAGAACCATCTCGAGTTAGGGTTTGAAAAGAACAACCCTAGAATAATATTTCTATCAAACCCTTTAAAGATAGACATTTCAATTACAACCTGTAGGTCTTCTTTTCCTTTCCTGATTTTTAAAAAAACTCTTAATCAGAGATTACAATAATAAAACAAAATTTTCAGTTATGATTCGAGCCTTAAGAAACATTAACTGTCTTTTCTCACTTTCTTCAAACAACTGAAGTAATACCTGATTATGAAATGAAGAAATCAAACAAACACCAAAGAAATATTGATGAAGACAACCATAACTGCCTAGCTGAAGGAGTCATTGTCACTTCCTTATCAACTATCAAGCTCTTGTTAGCTCATAACCTATTGTCCATGCTTACAATGAACTTGATTCACTCCTCTAGTGTCGGCCAAGTAAGAACATAGTTTTACAGCTGAGAACAAAAACATCGTCATGGTGGCTAGGGTTCCAAACCCTTCACACAATCATATTGCCCTATTTTCCTTTCTTTCAAGTCTATCAAAGACTTTTTCAATCATAATAATGTTTTGAAGTACGATACAATGCAAAACACAATAATTAATAAATCATCATAATGCTTTTGAGTTTGATGACAAAGTATTCAGCCATGGATGTTGACACAATCATTCCACATCATAACCAACCATTCACTATCGATGCCAAGTCACTAATGAGTGAATTGAAGTCACATGTATGCTATGTCTCATACAGCCCAATATAAACATTAGCCTCAAATTATTATGGAAAACAATATAGATACCTTATTACCACCAAATCAAAACCTTAAAGATACAGGCATTCAAAGCTTCTTATTTGAAACAATATTGATACCTTTTCAATGGAAAATCAACACTTTCTATAATGTCGATGTCACATACAATGTGATTATTGATATTGTTGTGGAACCAAAAAAAAGGCGACTCTTACCAAGTCACATTTATTTGAAAAATAATCAAATAATATGCCAAAACAAGTTGCCCAAAGTATTATAAACCATAAAAAAAATATTTGCACACTAAATATCAATGAAGAGAATATATATACAAGTTTAAAACTTGTAATCTGTATTCCTATGCTTTTCATACATTTGGATATTTTTGTGCAAACATGAAATGTGTCATTCATATATCATGTGAAGGCAACTTGCAACAGATCAAGTTGATCAACCTGCATGTTGAATTATGAGTAACCATCCAATATGTTCAAAACCATTGCTTTTTGATATCACCATATTCACATTGTGAGTTTAAAAATTAGGTCAAAACATCATGAATATACCTGTTGAATATACCTGTGGCAATCACTGTGACATCTAGTCTTTGAGGAACCAAACTATTGAAACACAAGTAATAAACATTGTTAGCCTCAACAAATGTATATATATCAAAAACTTGAAACAATATGAACCCAATGAACTTCCATAGGCAATATATCATGTCACTACATAAGTTTGAATCACTGAATACTAAAGCATTGCATAATCAATTTTGACATCAAGCAAAAACCACAAAACGATTGAAATCCAACAATACCATCGTACACAAGAATCAGCCATAAGGCAAGCAACCAATACCGGGCTTAAACCCACTCAATTAAGCACTTCAAATATCACATCAACCAAGATTACAACATTCATCACATATACTTGGCCTACAACATAGTTCCCCAAAGCCTCTGGAAGACTATAACATCTACCCGGCACAAAGTACCTCTTAAATTGAGCACAATTGGTAATGTTCCAATAATTGGAAAATAACTCATAAATCATATAGGACACAATTTCAACAAAGCAATTATAGAATACATAGCATAGTAAATTATACTTCTAAGTCATTGAAAGTAGTCAATCTAGAAGTCATTGTTCAAGCACAAAAAGAATTAGCTCACTTGCCTATTTATTAGATTTCCAATTCGAATTAAACAATTTCATGCAATATTCAATATAAGCACAATGATACATATATCTTTCATAGATATATATTTATATTATTATGGAGAAGTATACAAGATATATATCTATATACACATCTATACATTCTTAAATGCAAGTACAACATACTCCAATAAACCAACATTTACATAAAGAAATATTCTTAAATACATATATATATATACAAAATGTTGTAGATAAATTTTAATCAAAACATAGCAATAATTCTCATTCATTGAAATTCTATATATTCATGTGTATATATATATACACTACATGCAAGGTTGATTAATAATGAGATACAACAATTGCATTAAGGCGCATGGAAACAAAATGCATTCAATTCTAAATAGATAACAATTCACATAGAAAATATCAGCGAATGAGATAGGACGATACAGTTATGAAGCAATTCTTACTAATATTATACTCAGTCATGCATAAAAACCATATTTAGACATTTAAGCATCCACAATTACTGGTGTGATTGTATAACACAACAACTAACTGGAGATTGAGCTATGAATTAGAAGGATATCGACACCTTAATCGATGTATCAAAGATTAACACATAATTATGGTTGAATTCCTTGCTACTAACCTTGGAGACTTTGTATGAAGCATGTGTCTGTTGGGTTCAATGAAGCCCAAATTAGCAATTTTCTCCTTTAATTTGAAATAGTTTCTTACTTTGTAAATTACTTATATTGGCATGTATTGGCCAATTTAGAAGTCTATTTCGAATGGATTTTTCCATTTAATTAGATTGGAGACTAATTTATAAATATAGCTGCTAGTTGATTATGTAATTAATTCAGAACTTGAGAATAATATGAGATAATCCCTGAGTGTGGAGATAGCCATCAAATTGATGGTGAACCATGATAAATTTGTGTTCTTATTTTGTGATTGATTTTAATCTTTTATTTCTGCAATGTCTTTTTCACTTTTATTCTACAATTATATTCAATAATTGGTATCAGAGTAGGTTGGAGAAATTTGGTGCAGGAAATTGTGAAGAACTTTTGCAGCCATGGAAGATGCAAACAAGTGGAAAATCGAAAAGTTTGCAAGGAAAAATTTTGGGCTTTGGAAAGTGCAGATGGAATCCCTTCTCATCAAACAAGATCTTTCGAATGCATTGGTTGGAAAAACCAAAGGGAAAGGATCTCTATCAGATAAAGAATGGGAGAAGCTGGACAAAAAAGAAAGAGCTACAATCTTCCTATCGCTCTCCAACAATGTTTTATTTAATGTCTCTGCAGAGAAGACTACGCAAGAGTTGTGGGATAAATTGTCTTCAATGTATGAAATGGCATCTACTTCCAATAAGGTATTTATTATGAAGAAATTGTATAATTTAAAAATGCGAGAAGGAGGGGTTATGTCCAATCATTTGAATGAATTTAATACATTAGTTACCCAGCTGATTTATGTAGGCATAAATTTGAATGATGAGATCAAAGCTATTTTATTACTGTGTTATTTACCAAATAGTTGGGAAGGTGTTGTGATGGCAGTTAGCACTTCAGTGGCTGCCAAAAGCAAGATGAAATTCGATGATGTTGCAACCACTTTGCTAAGTGAAGATATGCAAAGAAAAAATCAGGAGCCCTCATCTAGTGAGGCATTAACGGCTATAAGTATGGGGAATAGAGGTAGAATTAAAGAAAGAGGCAAATATAATAATAGAAGGAGATCAAAATCCAAATCACAGTCAAGAGGAAAAACAGGTGCCTGCTGGTTTTGTGGCAAGCCAGGCCACACAAAGAAAAATTGTTGGAATTATTAGAAGGCACAAGACAAAGTCAGTAACAATGAAGCAAACATTGCAGCTGAAAAAGATGATGGAGTTTTAATCTTGGTTGTTGGAGACATGACTGCAAACTCTTGGGTACTTGATTCTAGAGCTTCTTTCCATGCTACTTCATGCAGGAAAGCTTTTACAAATTTCAAAGAAGGTGTTTTCGGTAAGGTTTTTCTTGGTGACAATAAGGAGTGTGACATTGTTGGTAAGGGTGATATAGTTTTAAATTTAAATAATGGAAATCAATGGATTTTAAAGGATGTCAGATATGTTTCTTTGTTGAAAAGAAATTTAATTTCTATGAGTCAATTAATTGCTTCTGGGTGTGATGTTAAATTCTCTTTAGAAAGTTGGAAAGTAACAAAAGGGGTTTTAGTGATTGCAAGAGGCAAGAAGTTGGGTAATCTTTATATTTTAAAATGCCATGGTGAAGTAGGAGTTTCCATGACAGTCACATGAGCAAGAAAGGGCTTGAAGTAATGCTTCCATGAGATCAGCTTCCTGACTTGCAATTGGTAGATTTGTAGTTTTGCAAACATTGTCTTTATGGCAAACAAAGTCAGGCCAGCTTCTTGAGGACAGGCCATGATCAGAAAACTACTCCTTTAGCACTTGTGCATTCAAACATTTTTGTTCCTACTGAGGTAACTTCATTTGGTGGTGCAAATTACTTTGTTACTTTCTTGGATAATTTCACTAGAAAAGTTTGGATTTACATGCTCAATAAAAAATCAAAAGTCTTTTCAAAATTTAAAATTTTCAAGGCTCTTGTTGAAAATCAAATAGGGCATAAGATTAAATGTCTGAAAACTGACAATGGAGAAGAGTTCTGTTCCTCGAAGTTTGATTATATTTGTGCAGACAATGGCATTCGAAGAATAAAGGTGGTCCCATTCACCCCTCAAGAAAACAAAGTAGTTGAGTGATTGAATCAGACAATTTTAGAGAGAGCTTGTTGTATGCTCTCCAATGCCGAATTGGGAAAACAGTTTTGGGCAGAGGCGTGCAACACTGTAGTATATTTGATCAACCGTGCCCCATCATCTCGTTTGGATTTTGACATTCTTGAAGAGGGATGGCTTGGAAAGAGAATTTCATATCATCATTTACAGGTGTTTGGTTGTGAAGTGTTTGTGCATATTCCTAAAGAACAACAAACGAAACTCAATTTCAAATTGAAAAGGTGCATTTTTCTAGGTTATGGAGAAGATCAATTCAGTTTTAGGTTGTGGGATCTCGTTGCTAGAAAAATTGTGCGCAGTTAGGATGTTGTCTTCAATGAGAAAAAATTCCCAGGTTTGCAGCCTCTGGACAAATCTTTAGATGAATTTTTTGATGTTGATTTATTTGATAATGGTCGTGTCAAGCAAACATCCATTACATTCTCCCAGCCTTTAGTAATTTCTTCAAATGCTAGCACCCATGTTTGTTCACAATCATTAAATTCATTCACTCTGCCTTTAACTTTTGCGTCCCTTGTTTATGTCAGCGCACAACCTAATTTATTTAATTCACAATATTCATTAATTAATTCACAACCTATAGTTGGAAATCTACCTAGCTTAACAAATTTGATGCCCACTTTATTGTCTTGGGAGCCAGAGAAAATTCAATCGCTTCCTTTTATACACCATATGCAGCCACATATAAGTCAAGTGTAGTCTTCATTAGATAATGCGCACCCTTTACTATGTGATTCGCTGCCTACATTAACTCAATCGTGGCCTTTGCTAAACACAAAAATAAATTCATTTCCTTCAATTTGTAACTCGCAGTCTTCAACATTTCAATCACTGCCTCTGTCAAAAAATTCAACATTTCCCATAGAAATTTCCGCGCAGCCTTACATTGGTAATTCACAGCAGTCATTACCAATATCGCAACCTTCACACTTGTCAGTGCAGTCTCCTCTATATGTTCAAATGCCACCTTTTATGAGCACTTTGCACCCTTTACCATGTTGGATGCAGCATCCTTTGCATCATTCAATGCCTCCAGATTATGACACGCAACCTCTCTTCATCAATTCACAACCTTCTTTACATCAGGCGCAGTCCTTGTTTGATATTGCGCCACCCTCTATTGATCATATTCCTACCTTAATAAATTCATTTCCCTCAACTTTAAATTTGCAGTCTCAAGTGGGAGTTGGTAATAAAGAGAGTTTTGTAAGTGAACAGGGGAAGAAATTTAGCAGAACTAATGAATAGGGGAGTATAAACAAATAGGTCATTGGTGCTCATTTACAAAATAATGATGAGCATATACAACAATAAGGTAATTTCTAGTCTGAATTTGGTCTTCAATTGAGGAGGTCAACCTGGAAGAGGAAACTACCACAAAAGTATAATGATTTTGAGTTAATTTCTTCTGATAACTATGATTATGAATTATTGCTTTGTGGTGAGGCAGAGCCAACAACTTTCAAACAAGCTTGCAAAGATTCAAATTCGGTCAAATGGATGGAGGCGATGAATGAAGAAATGAAGTCTTTGCATACAAATGACACTTTGGATTTGGTACCTCTTCCGCCAAATCAGAAACCTTTGAAGAATAAATGGGTGTATTGTGTGAAAGAGGAAGAGGAAGGTCATCAACATTACAGGGCCAAACTAGTTGTCAAGGGTTTTTCTCAGCAAAAAGGCATTTATTTCAATGAGATTTTTTCACCAGTTGTGCGAATGACCACTATTCGAGCAGTATTAGGCTTGGCAGCCATTTGGGATCTTGAACTTGAGAAATTAGATGTCAAAGTTGTTTTTCTTCATGATGATGTTGAAGAGGAATTATACATGGAGTAGCCTGAAGGTTTTGCAAAATCGAGTCAAGAGCATTTATATTGCAGATTGAAGCGGAGTTTGTATGGGCTCAAGCAAGCCCCTAGGCAGTGGTATTTAAAATTTGACAGCTTCATGACTCAGCAACAATTTATT
>VDFB02184690.1:0-26779 GCA_007258455.2 Sequoia sempervirens | reverse complement strand
AATGGGAGAAGCTGGACAAAAAAGAAAGAGCTACAATCTTCCTATCGCTCTCCAACAATGTTTTATTTAATGTCTCTGCAGAGAAGACTACGCAAGAGTTGTGGGATAAATTGTCTTCAATGTATGAAATGGCATCTACTTCCAATAAGGTATTTATTATGAAGAAATTGTATAATTTAAAAATGCGAGAAGGAGGGGTTATGTCCAATCATTTGAATGAATTTAATACATTAGTTACCCAGCTGATTTATGTAGGCATAAATTTGAATGATGAGATCAAAGCTATTTTATTACTGTGTTATTTACCAAATAGTTGGGAAGGTGTTGTGATGGCAGTTAGCACTTCAGTGGCTGCCAAAAGCAAGATGAAATTCGATGATGTTGCAACCACTTTGCTAAGTGAAGATATGCAAAGAAAAAATCAGGAGCCCTCATCTAGTGAGGCATTAACGGCTATAAGTATGGGGAATAGAGGTAGAATTAAAGAAAGAGGCAAATATAATAATAGAAGGAGATCAAAATCCAAATCACAGTCAAGAGGAAAAACAGGTGCCTGCTGGTTTTGTGGCAAGCCAGGCCACACAAAGAAAAATTGTTGGAATTATTAGAAGGCACAAGACAAAGTCAGTAACAATGAAGCAAACATTGCAGCTGAAAAAGATGATGGAGTTTTAATCTTGGTTGTTGGAGACATGACTGCAAACTCTTGGGTACTTGATTCTAGAGCTTCTTTCCATGCTACTTCATGCAGGAAAGCTTTTACAAATTTCAAAGAAGGTGTTTTCGGTAAGGTTTTTCTTGGTGACAATAAGGAGTGTGACATTGTTGGTAAGGGTGATATAGTTTTAAATTTAAATAATGGAAATCAATGGATTTTAAAGGATGTCAGATATGTTTCTTTGTTGAAAAGAAATTTAATTTCTATGAGTCAATTAATTGCTTCTGGGTGTGATGTTAAATTCTCTTTAGAAAGTTGGAAAGTAACAAAAGGGGTTTTAGTGATTGCAAGAGGCAAGAAGTTGGGTAATCTTTATATTTTAAAATGCCATGGTGAAGTAGGAGTTTCCATGACAGTCACATGAGCAAGAAAGGGCTTGAAGTAATGCTTCCATGAGATCAGCTTCCTGACTTGCAATTGGTAGATTTGTAGTTTTGCAAACATTGTCTTTATGGCAAACAAAGTCAGGCCAGCTTCTTGAGGACAGGCCATGATCAGAAAACTACTCCTTTAGCACTTGTGCATTCAAACATTTTTGTTCCTACTGAGGTAACTTCATTTGGTGGTGCAAATTACTTTGTTACTTTCTTGGATAATTTCACTAGAAAAGTTTGGATTTACATGCTCAATAAAAAATCAAAAGTCTTTTCAAAATTTAAAATTTTCAAGGCTCTTGTTGAAAATCAAATAGGGCATAAGATTAAATGTCTGAAAACTGACAATGGAGAAGAGTTCTGTTCCTCGAAGTTTGATTATATTTGTGCAGACAATGGCATTCGAAGAATAAAGGTGGTCCCATTCACCCCTCAAGAAAACAAAGTAGTTGAGTGATTGAATCAGACAATTTTAGAGAGAGCTTGTTGTATGCTCTCCAATGCCGAATTGGGAAAACAGTTTTGGGCAGAGGCGTGCAACACTGTAGTATATTTGATCAACCGTGCCCCATCATCTCGTTTGGATTTTGACATTCTTGAAGAGGGATGGCTTGGAAAGAGAATTTCATATCATCATTTACAGGTGTTTGGTTGTGAAGTGTTTGTGCATATTCCTAAAGAACAACAAACGAAACTCAATTTCAAATTGAAAAGGTGCATTTTTCTAGGTTATGGAGAAGATCAATTCAGTTTTAGGTTGTGGGATCTCGTTGCTAGAAAAATTGTGCGCAGTTAGGATGTTGTCTTCAATGAGAAAAAATTCCCAGGTTTGCAGCCTCTGGACAAATCTTTAGATGAATTTTTTGATGTTGATTTATTTGATAATGGTCGTGTCAAGCAAACATCCATTACATTCTCCCAGCCTTTAGTAATTTCTTCAAATGCTAGCACCCATGTTTGTTCACAATCATTAAATTCATTCACTCTGCCTTTAACTTTTGCGTCCCTTGTTTATGTCAGCGCACAACCTAATTTATTTAATTCACAATATTCATTAATTAATTCACAACCTATAGTTGGAAATCTACCTAGCTTAACAAATTTGATGCCCACTTTATTGTCTTGGGAGCCAGAGAAAATTCAATCGCTTCCTTTTATACACCATATGCAGCCACATATAAGTCAAGTGTAGTCTTCATTAGATAATGCGCACCCTTTACTATGTGATTCGCTGCCTACATTAACTCAATCGTGGCCTTTGCTAAACACAAAAATAAATTCATTTCCTTCAATTTGTAACTCGCAGTCTTCAACATTTCAATCACTGCCTCTGTCAAAAAATTCAACATTTCCCATAGAAATTTCCGCGCAGCCTTACATTGGTAATTCACAGCAGTCATTACCAATATCGCAACCTTCACACTTGTCAGTGCAGTCTCCTCTATATGTTCAAATGCCACCTTTTATGAGCACTTTGCACCCTTTACCATGTTGGATGCAGCATCCTTTGCATCATTCAATGCCTCCAGATTATGACACGCAACCTCTCTTCATCAATTCACAACCTTCTTTACATCAGGCGCAGTCCTTGTTTGATATTGCGCCACCCTCTATTGATCATATTCCTACCTTAATAAATTCATTTCCCTCAACTTTAAATTTGCAGTCTCAAGTGGGAGTTGGTAATAAAGAGAGTTTTGTAAGTGAACAGGGGAAGAAATTTAGCAGAACTAATGAATAGGGGAGTATAAACAAATAGGTCATTGGTGCTCATTTACAAAATAATGATGAGCATATACAACAATAAGGTAATTTCTAGTCTGAATTTGGTCTTCAATTGAGGAGGTCAACCTGGAAGAGGAAACTACCACAAAAGTATAATGATTTTGAGTTAATTTCTTCTGATAACTATGATTATGAATTATTGCTTTGTGGTGAGGCAGAGCCAACAACTTTCAAACAAGCTTGCAAAGATTCAAATTCGGTCAAATGGATGGAGGCGATGAATGAAGAAATGAAGTCTTTGCATACAAATGACACTTTGGATTTGGTACCTCTTCCGCCAAATCAGAAACCTTTGAAGAATAAATGGGTGTATTGTGTGAAAGAGGAAGAGGAAGGTCATCAACATTACAGGGCCAAACTAGTTGTCAAGGGTTTTTCTCAGCAAAAAGGCATTTATTTCAATGAGATTTTTTCACCAGTTGTGCGAATGACCACTATTCGAGCAGTATTAGGCTTGGCAGCCATTTGGGATCTTGAACTTGAGAAATTAGATGTCAAAGTTGTTTTTCTTCATGATGATGTTGAAGAGGAATTATACATGGAGTAGCCTGAAGGTTTTGCAAAATCGAGTCAAGAGCATTTATATTGCAGATTGAAGCGGAGTTTGTATGGGCTCAAGCAAGCCCCTAGGCAGTGGTATTTAAAATTTGACAGCTTCATGACTCAGCAACAATTTATTCGTTGTGATTCAAACCTGTGTGTTTTTTACAAGAAGCTTCCAAATGGTGAGTTTTTCATTTTATTACTTTATGTTGATGATATGTTGGTTGCTGGCAATAGTGTGAGGATAGTTCATGAGTTAAAACAACATTTATCTTAGTGATTTTCCATGAAGGACTTAGGGGCAACAAAGAGGATTCTTGGGATGAATATAATCAGAGATAGGAAAAAGAGAGAACTTAGATTATCTCAAAAAATATATATTATAAAAATCTTAGATAGATTCAATATGAAGAATGCCAAATCTGTGAGTACTCCTCTGGCTGATCATTTTAAGTTATCCTCAGCTATGTGTCCAAAAATAGAAGAAGAAAAAGAGTACATGAAACATGTTCCTTACTCATCCACAGTTGGCAGTTTAATGTATGTCATGACTTGTACTCTTCCAGATATTTCTCAGGCATTCGTAGTAGTGAGCAGATTTATGAGTAATCTAGGTAAACAACATTGGTAGGCTGTACAATGGATATTCAGATATTTGAAAGGTACTTCTGATCACGGTTTATGTTTTGGTGGTAAGGACATTCATCTATCAGGTTATGTTGATTTAGATATGGCTAGAGATCTGAATAAAAGGCATTCTAGCACCGGTTATACATTCACTTTTGCTAGGGCAGTGATCAGTTGGGTTTCTCGGTTGCAACAAGTGGTTGCACTTTCTTCTACGGAAGCAGAATATATTGCTCTCTCTGAGGGGGCAAAGGAAATGATTTGGTTGCAGAGATTGATAAGTGATTTATGGTTTCAGCGATCGGTTTTCACTCTCTTTTGTGATAGTAATAGTGCTATTCACTTGTCAAAAAATTCAGCATTTCATAATCGAACGAAGCACATAGAGCTGCAATATCACTTCATTCGCCATTGTATTGAAGAAGGCAAGTTGCAGGTGGTGAAAATTTACACAAAATTGAATCCAGCTGACATGTTGACGAAAGTAGTTCCGAGGGAGAAGTTCGAATTATGTAGAGCTTCTCTTGGACTTGTGCAACTCTGACATTAACTCTACAACGGTGGGATATCTATGAGCAGCAATTTGGTCTTCAAGTGGGAGATTGTTGGGTTCAGTGAAGCCCAAATTAGCAAGTTTCTCCTTTAATTTGAAATAGTTTCTTACTTTGTAAATTACTTCTATTGGCATGTATTGGCTAATTTAGAAGTTGTCTATTTCGAATGGATTTTTCCATTTAATTAGATTGGAGACTGATTTATAAATACAGTTGCTAGCTAATTATGTAATTAATTCAGAACTTGAGAATAATATGAGATAATCCTTGAGTGTGGACGTAGCCATCAAATTGATGGTGAACCACGATAAATTTGTGTTCTTTTTTTGTGATTGATTTTAATCTTTTATTTCTGCAATTTCTTTTTCACTTTTATTTTGCAATTATATTCAACAATGTCAACGGCTTTTCATTTTATGTGATAAGGATGCCTCATACTAGCCAATTTTGTGCAGTTTATGCATGGAGCAAACTAAGGATAAAAGACGAGCAGCAACCACTAAGATGGTTTTCTACAACTGTGGAAGTTTCTCTATCTCTAGAGAACTCATCATTCAGGTTGATACGAAAATGATGTTGTTCTAGTACCCATATATGGCATCTTGGCTCCATTTCATGCGGCCACCATCAAGAGTGTTACAGGCCAACAAGACGGAGGGAATTCTTATAGGAGAAACTTTGCAATGATCAAGGTCGTAGCTTGATGGCAACTACACGCCAAAATTTAAGCTAAGGTAATTTCCTTTAGATCTAGGGATTTCAAAGCACATCAACTGCATGGCACAAATGATTAAACCCCACAGTCAATCGAAAACAATGAAAAAGTCTGAGGGGAAAAGTATACATGGCGTACTAACTGAGTGCTCATACAAACATCAAAATATCAAGGAGAAACACATATTACCAAATATGAATATGCCTAATATTTCCATCCAATTAAGATTAACTTGGTTAAAGAATAAAACTGCTTAATAAGAAATGACAATATTTCATTTTCAAGTGCTACAACTATGATAGTTTCTCAATAGAATCAAGGAGGTTATTAAAATATTTAAACTACCTACTATGTTCAAGTGTTGCAGCTGCATTAGATTGATAATAGAATCAGAGGGATTATTTAAATCTTTAAACTTCCTATTATATTCAAGTGCAGCAGCTGCATTAGATTGACAATGGAATCAAAGGGATTATTTAACCTCTACAACACTCTATTTTCAAGTACTACAGATGTGACAGGTTGCCAATAGAATCCACCAACTAAAAGATAACATACAGAAGGCTTAGCGTATACCTAAGCATCTATATATATATGATATATATATATATATATATATATATATATCCACAAAACTTGCAGTCCACGAAACTAAAGAAGGCGCCTCTACAAATAACCAGCGTAGGGACCAATTATAATTCAAGGCTAACACAAACAAAATTTCAAATGAGTTTCAATGGCAGTCCATCAAACTAAACAAGAGGTGGATTCCATGAGAGCAGCAAGATTAAGACATTTAAGCCTAAATATAGCCATTCGAATTTAGTAAGAATTCATGCATCAAATGTTTAGGACATGCAAGTAATACACTAATAGATATCTAGAAGTGGTTACATAAATAAAAGAGGTGGTGGTGCTTAATCCAGAAGGATTCTTCAGTACATGTTAAGTTCAATGCCTTTACTATCACTGGTCTGATAATTGATATAATCTTATATTGTGTCCACTAGAATATAGCAAGACACAAGAAAACAAGGCAGTGACCAAACTAGCACAAGTTAACATAAATTAAGAATTTTGAATGTACAATTGCAGCCAAGATTGACATTAGAGAAGTATGTAAACTTTGTACAAGCCCACAATAGATAGAAGATTATACAAAGAAAAAAATGAATGCCTGTGATGAAAAAGTGTGCAAACAAAGCCAAGAATTAGAAAGTGCCATTTAAGCCCTTGACAAAAATGAATTTTCAAACAAAACTCAAACAAGAATACAAAAATTTATCTCCTAAAAGTAAGGACTTCTTTCAACAAACTCAATGGTTTTATCTATTCTCAACGAATTATTTCGGAATACAAACATAAGCTATTAAATTTTCAAGAATCACAAGCCAACATTTATGATTAATTTCAAGAGGAATACAATTTTCAGAGTCTATTTCCATCTAAATTAGTAATTGAGATTAGCAGAGGAGCTTGAATTTTCCCGTTTGATAAAGATGGTTTTGTTTTGTTGCAAGGCTTTCCACCTCCCACTTGCAACTGCAGCACCTTTCTAATTCTACATCACATTGAAATCCCCAACTCCAAAAGCCTTCAAAATCAGGATTCAACTTTCTAGAACCCCAAACAACTCTTCCAAAACAAAAACAAAAATTGAAAATTTTCCAAGATCCCCCAAAAAGAATGTTCACGAACAGAATACCAAAATCATGTTTGCCTCTCCAAGAAAAATAATTCTATTGCCCCTCTTTTAGTTAACTCCACTCCCTTTATTAATTACCTTTCTTGAGAACTTTTCCTTCCACTTAAATTTTCATTAATTTTTAATTACTTTCATTCAAAATTTTATTTAATTTATCTTCCATTTAACTTTTAACCCTTCCTCAATTTACATTCAATAGTCAAATAATCAACCATTAGTTTATTGATTTATTATTTTAATTTCTCCTAAAGTTTTCTACATAACACATTTGTAATACTTATGTTGTTTAATTATTTCTTTTATATTTTCCATTGAGCACAGTTCACTCCACTTGTTTACTTCTATAGCTTATTTGCAAAACCACATTGTTAAGAGTATTTATTAAATATTTCATTAAACAATAAATTTTAACTTATTAGAATTTAAATAAATACCATAATATTTTAGTTTAATTTAATTCTCTAATTTAACAAAGGCTTTTATCTTTAAAACCTTAAATTAACAACATAACCAAACAAGACACTAATCACGAGCTTAACTCAAATGGACAAACCAAGCCTCATACGACAACATAGTCAAGATGAAGCCTGTAGGGGCATTACATCCTCCCCCACTAAGGTCCGACTTACTCCCATAAGTCAGAAGTTAAGAACAAAACATACGAAAATGTAAGCACATCAAAATATCAAATGAACCAAATATCAATCAATTACTAGACCAAGTACAAGCACAACTTAAAACGACACGAACTAACAAGATACGAAAGACGGATACTCACCCCAACAAGGATGGTGACTCAGTGTGGGGAACCGATGCTATCTCTGAAACAACTCTATTGGGCTTTGGCATGCTCAAACTTGATAATCAGGTGGATTCAATGCACTGTACCTGCAACTTGCAGCAAAATATAGGGTTGAACATGTGCATAATAAAAACAGTCAGTCACATCGTGAAGGGGAAGTTGCAGAGTCATAGGGTGCTTGCAAGCGAGTGATGCAACCCTATTTCTCATCACCAATACATAATAACTAGTATCAAAACATGATAATGCATACATCTACAATCGCATAACATCAAGTCCACGATAGCTCATATAAATAATTAACTAATCTTCTAACCATGATATAAATAAGAAATATTAGTTATCACAATGTCATCCATCACATCAAACTAAGCATCATAGTGTCATCAAACAGTCACCATATCTAAACATAAAAGTATCAAAATATCAAAATAACATCCAATAGTATCATAGTATCTAGCAAACAGTATCATAAATTCTAGTAAACATTATCATAAGGTCTAAATACAGTCCAAGTAATTGTCCAAGCAAAATCAAACTGAGGGTACTACAACAATGACCAAGCTTACTCCTAGAAGCCTACAACTAGAAATGGGTAACACTCACACATCTGGAATACATCCTCCCAAGAGACAGAAGTCTCGACACTAGGATCCCACTAGACCCACACCTGGCCCATGACTTGACCACCGAGGATCAATCCCCGAAGCTATAGGATGAGTACAGTTCCCAAAGAATGTTGCCTATCATCTACTAGAAGTCTCTCCAACTTCACCCTTGTGCTCGGCTTGGCAGTTATCCATTGTGGAAAACACCTTGTGCAATATGCCAACATCACCTACTCTCAACTCTAAAGTCGCCAGTCTCTGACTGAATCCAAAAGTACCCTTCTAAGGGCACTGTCTCGCAATGTCATCCTACTAACCACAAGCCAAACATCTTGTACCTCTACTTTATCCTTTGTCACCTGAAGGTGCACTATACTATGGAAAACTATGTCCATTAATTGCAAATTGAGAACTCTAAGTAGGATGATCGAGATGATACTTCTTAGCTCAATGCCAGTTCTGATCTTTCCTTTTCTGGGACCTATTACCATATTGTGATTAGGAGTTCCCAAATTTTGACTAGGAATGTTGCTACTGATGCTCACCCTTAGCGGGTTCCTGATGTCCCTTGGGGAAACCCACAACCTATGATGGACCACCCTGAGACTTGACACCAACTGGAAGTGCACTATCGATCTAAACCCCCATCTGACCACCTAAATCCATAGCCAAATTCTCCTCAATAATATGAGCCTTCTCCACAGCTACCTCCATGGTTTTCAGCTCAAACACTTACACACCACCGCTAATATGGCCATTCAAGCCCCTGATAAAGTGTTGTACTAACATACCCTCATCATCTCTAATGCCAATGTGTTGTTTAATTTCATAGAATCTTCGCTCATACTCTTCCACTAACATCGCCATCTGTCTCAACTCATGAAACTCATCCGCACAACACTATCGCCAATGGTCGAACAAGAATCGAGCTTTGAATCTCTTTAAGAATATCTCCCATGATACTGAATCAGTATCCAAATGGATTTTTTGCTCCTCAATATTCCACCACATGGAAGCAAAACCTCATAGGTGCATAATGGCGCACCTAGCCTTGGTATTGCTACCATAAGGATGCATAGCGAAACACCAGTTCAAATCAATTAACCAAGTCTCATTTTCTAAACCACTACCAATCCCATCAAATGTCAGAGGACATGCTCGAAGAAGGTCCCTCATATGACCAGCTAATATGGCATCCTACTCAACAACTAACTCTCTCCTCCTGGGAGACCTCTCTTTTTCCCAAATCACTAATTGCTCACCCTCCTACCTCATATTAAGATGAGCAAGAACCTCTTCAAGAAAGTGTCACAATTGTGTGCCCTCTAACCCTGGCTGATCCTCCACCTCCTTGATTGTTCTGTGATCCCTAATGTTCCTCACGATCTGACTAGTGGGAACTTTGTGGAGGTGAATCCTCGTGATTGGCTCCATGGCCACCACCTCTACCTCTACCTCGCCCTCAACCTCTACCCCGTCTCCTAGGCATGATCTTACACAGACACCACCAAGGAAAAATTTAGGGTATTAGATGAGGTCAACAAGGGAAAACTTAAACTTCAAACTATACATCTAAGACAGCTTAATGGGCTCATTTATATACGTAGAGCACTGAGTGTTTAAACTTGGGCTCTGATATCATGTGTAATGCCCCTGCCGCAAACCCTAGAGGACAACACTCAAACAACTAAAAATGGAACAATTTTTTTTTAAAGTGTGACTTGCACGATTGAAAATGAACATAAACTTAATTACTATCCTATGTCCTCTAAGGTTCATGACTGCATTACGTAGTTCCCATTAACCAAATTAACAAAAAACCATTAAGATTAAAATAACCAAATTTTATCATCAATTAAACATCACATCTACACATAGCATATAATCAACTAATCCATGAGATACAACCATAAATTAAACATAAAAGATTAACTGATAACATTCATTCCACTTAATATGTATAATATCATTGAATACATGATTTATCACATAATAAAGTTACATCAGTTTCATATTTATAATTACATTTTGTAAAATGATGCCTCCTCATTACACGTGAGGAGTTCTCAACAACCTGATACATTATAGATAATTGTGTTACAGTACAAATACAAGTACAAGGATCTCAAATCCCAAGAATAGATATAGTATAGAAGTCTTTCGATCAAGTGAATTTGCCATGACATGTACAAAGGAAGGGAACCCAATGAAGAACGAAACACATTCCACCTAACTGTGTGGACCCAAAGGTTCACCCCCGTGCTAGGAGGTAACAAAGGGTCCCACCAACATTGAAAGACAAAGGACTAAGACATCACAAGGCTGATATGACTCACAAGAGCAAGTAGAACAACATAACACAACACAAAGGTGACACAACTTCCATAGGTACGCACATATATAACACTGAAATGCAAGACAAGGAAATGCTAGATCATAGCAGGGGAGTGTTTCATCACATGGTCTATGTATGGGTTGTCCTGATAGTCTTCCTCTAGACATCGGCCACCATCTATGGTTGTCTTGATAGTTGCACATTTGATGCCAGACCCATAGGGTAACACATGCGGAACCAATTATCCTCTCGTGGAGACTAGGATATTGGTATTGCCGACCAGGCCTTCCCAACCCATCCTTAGCCTGAACAAGCACTATATGAATGGGTGGGGCATCTGAACATCTTAGTTAAATGAAATTCTACCTAATCCCCCTAGTTAATTAATTAAGTTTTCACTTGATTAGGAAACTCCCGCCTGGGTTGTCCTAGATGCCACTTTGTGTGTCGGCCCCCATTGGGACCACTCCCCCTTCTACAACAAGACACCCAACTGAAAACAATAGGAAAATCAACATTCATAAATCCCATAACTATATGAACATATGCGAAGGTGAGGCATGTACCATCCCACACAAGAGTCAACCATAAGGCAAGTAACCATGAACCCACTCAATTAAGCACTTCAAATATCACATCAACCAAGATTACAACATTCATCACATAGACTTGGCCTACAACATAGTTCCCCAAAGCCTTTGGAAGACTATAACATCTACTCGACACAAAGTACCTCTTAAATCGAGCACAATTGGTAACGTTCCAATAACCAACAAATAACTCATAAATCATATAAGGCACAATTTCAACAAAGCAATCATAGAATACATAGCGTACTAAATTATACTTATAAGTCATTGAAAGTTGTCAATCTAGAAGCCATTTTTCAAACACCAAAAGAATTAGCTAACTTTCCTATTTATTAGATTTCCAATTCAAGTTAAACGATTTCATGCAATATTGAATATAAGCGCAATGATACATATATCTTTTATAGATATATATTTATATTATTATGGAGAAGTCTACAAGATATATATCTATATACGCATCTATACATAAGAGATTATTCTTAAATGCAAATATAAATATATATATATATATATAGTAATTTAAATAAAAATTTACAAAATGTTGTAGATAAATTTTAATCAAAACATAGCAATAATTCTCATGCATTGAAATTCTATATATTCATATATAAATATATATATATATATAAATACACTACATGCAAGGCCAATTAATAATGAGAGACAGCAATTGCATTAGGGCGCATGGAAACAAAATGCATTCAATTCTAAACAAATAATAATTCACATAGAAAATATCAGCGAATTAGATAGGAAGATACAGTTATCAAGAAATTCTTACTAATATTATACCCAGTCATGCGTAAAAACCATATTTAGACACTTCAAAAAAATTCTCTGCTATTACTCAAACTTTTGATTGCTTTTGGAGGTGTATGAGCTCTGCTAGGGTTTTGTATTTTTTTCGGTCACCTTTTGTTTCATACTGCGCATCCTACGCAAGAAAACTATATGGTCGCATTTACTGTAGTTTCTCATTTTAATATGCCTTCAACTGGCTCTAACCCAACAATTCTTGCTGGTGTTAGTGGTTCAACAGCGATAATCAATGGCTCCTCCTTGGAACAAACGTCCTCAGAAATTTGTTCTAAAAATCTTTCACGAGGTAAGTGTTCTGATTCACCAGCTGATGTGGTTTTGCCTTTACTAGATTTTGATATTGCCTATAAATGGCTTGAGCAGTACACCCTTGTTGGGTATTTTTTTGGGAGAACTCCCCCTAAAAATGTGCTTAAATATTGGGTTAACAAGGCTTGGGTCCCTCATGGGGTCCGCCTTGATATGGTTCAAAACTTAACCAAGGGTTTCTTTTTGTTCCACTTTGCAGAGATCAATCATGTGCAGGTCATCTTAAGCCATGGGCCCTGGTATGTTTGGTCCTCTCTGTTAGTTTTTCAAGCTTGGACTCATGACTTTGTTGTCTCAGATGACACCAAGTTGTGGGTCCCAGTCTGGATTGAATTTCCTAGTCTTCCTTTGCCTTGTGTGCCTTTTTTGAATAGTATAGCCTCCTCCCTGGGGAGGGTTATTTGCATTGAGCCAAATAGGTTCTTTCAGGCCCATCCCCAAAAGAGGGTTTGTGTGGAAGTTGACCTTTCCAAAGATTTAAAAGACTATATTGATATTCAAATTGGAGATTTTCGTCACACCTAGAAGGTCACCTATTTTAATCTACCCAATATGTGTTATAGGTGTCAGTTTGTGGACCACAAGATAAAAGACTTCCCTTTAGTAGTGCCTTGTACACCTTCTCCACCTCGAGATGCTGAAAAGCCTCATTCGGCAGTTGCATCTACTGCCAAACCTTATGCGAAATGGACTATGGTCATGAACCGAAAGAATAAGTCCACTAGTTCTGGGTCAGGTCATGTGACCTCTGAGCCAGTGAAAGATGTTTCAAACCCTTCTATGAAGGGGAAAGAAGCTCCAATTGGAGTTGATTATGTTTCACAGCAGCCTAGGCCAAAGGCTACACCTCAACTGGCTGCTACCATGTTAACACAGTCAAATGTGGCTTCTCAGCCGAATGTGGCTTCACAACTAAATGTGGCTTCTCTAGTGATAGGAGCTCACAGGCGTTCTTGTAGCCCTTCCCCTCCTAGGGAAGAAGGGGAATATGTTCATGAAAAATTAAGGTTATCCTCCCCTTCCATTCAGATTGATTTAGTTCTAGCAAATTTTGTACATAATCATTTCTCTTCTCTAAATGAAGAGGAATCGGGTTTCAAAATCATGGAGGAGTTTCACTCATGAAGTTCCTCTCATGGAATGTTCGAGGTCTGACAGACCTCTCTTGAAAGTATTCTGTCAGGAATACCTTGTACAAGTATTCTGGTGTTGAAGTGCTTTGTCTCCAAGAAGTTAAAATTTCTAGCTTTCTACTTGTCACGGCTAGTCGTTTTATTTGGCCAACCAGTAAAATGTTTTGTACTTCCCACGATGTTGGGCGTGGTAGAGCTGTCATCCTTTTGGCCCCATGATGGCACTCCTTTGTGGTTGACCACGGGTCTGATCCCACTCATCAACTCATCTGGATCCTTCTCAACATTGATAATCATTCTTTTAGGATTATTAATGTCTATGCTTCTAATGATGTTGTGGAACGCTCTTTGCTCTAGCATTGGATTGTTGAATCTTTACCAGTTGCTACCTGGTTACTCTGTGGTGACTTTAATATGGTTGAAATGGAATTTGACAAAGATGGCACTCTGCCATTCAGATGGACAGCTTGGGAAAGGGAGGCATGGTTTTACATGCACAATAAATTGGGTCTATTTGATCCCAATATTGGTCACCGCCATTCTCATTCTCTCTGGCATACTTGGTACAATTACCGAGTCATTTTTGACATAATATTTAAGCGCCTTGATCATGCCATGATCTCAGCGCAATATTTTCTTTTGACAACTCTTCTCTCTCGGTTAAGCCATTAGTGAACGTGACTTTGTCAGATCATTTCCCCATTTCCTTCTACATTGAATGGGAGACTCGACAACCTAGTACATGTAAAACTCATTTTTTTTTAAACATGTCTTTACTTTGCCACAAACCCACCCTAGCCCACATTTGTAGAGTTTGGAATTTGGAGTGCAGGCCAACTCATCATGCAAGTTGGATTTCTTGGTGCAATGAGGCTATAATCCGCACGGCTAGATTTTTGCGCATTTATGGGTGCTAGCTAGCTATTTTTCGTCGGTGATCTTATGAGGCTACAATCGCTGACCTTTATGCTGCCTTTGAGGCTTTGGCAGCCAACCCCTTTTCTCCTTCCTTGCAAGTAAGGGTGGCAAAGCTAAGGCACAGGAAACAAATTGCTAATAGCTATGCTGCTCGGGGAGTGCAAATCAAAGCTCGATTGCACTGGCTAAAAGTTGGCGATCATGCCTCCAAAGATTTTTTCTTGGCTCTATGTGTCAGGAACTCATCCCTGGGCATTAAAAAAATAAAAGATGGTACTTAGGTGATCTCTGAGCTACCTAACATTCTCCAAGCCTTTGTGTGTCATTATGAGCAAGTTTTCATTGCACAGGAAGTTACGCCTATGTGACAGTAAGCCCTTCAGGATTGCCTTATTGTTGTGCCAAATAAGCTTTCTTCAGCCCAAAAATTTTTTGTGATCAAATTTTATCAATTGATGACCTCAAAGAGGTTGTTTACTCCATGGCTGATGACAAGGCCCCGGAAATTGATGGATGTCCTTGTGAATTTTACAAAGTCATGTGGCACAATATTGGGCATGATCTGCATCAAGTCTACTTAGAAGCTTTTCACTCTAATTCACTGGGTAACTTAATCAATAAAGGTAACATAAAATTCATACCTAAATCGGGTGACCTAGAAGACATCTGTAATTGGAGACCTATCACACTTCTTAATGTCTCCTACAAGATTATTGCCAAGGCTTTGGCTCTTAAAATTCACCACCTTCTTCCTTAGATCATGCACCCAGAGCAAACTGGGTTCATCAAATCCAGATTTATTTTGGACAATATCATTACTATTTGGCAAGGCATGGAATGGGCCAGATACTCAAACCAAAAAGTCATGTTCATTAATATTGACTTTTCCAAGGCTTATGATCGTATTGAATGGCTGTTTATTCTTGCTATGCTGCAAGCCTTGGGTTTTGGGCCCAATTTCATTCAATCTATTCGAATGCTCTTTACGGATGCCTCAACTTGTATCACCATCAATGGTTGTCAATCCTTTGCCTTTGGACTCTTTCGTTCCATTAGGCAATGGTGTTCGCTGGCCCCCTCTTTATATGTGCTTGTAGCCAAGGGTTTTGGCTATCTTTTGGCCAATGTGGTTTCCCAGCGACATGCCAAGGGTATTTTTCAGCTGGTTAATGACCATTTTGCTGATGACTCATTCCTCACCCTTCTGGAGGATGAAGATTCTATTATGGCCACTCTTGAATGCCTTAATACCTTTTGTCTTGCCACTAGCTCAACCATCCAATGGCATAAAACTTTGTGTTACTGGCAATCTATCTTGCCCTCGTCGTAGTGGCTGCAACAGTATGGTTGGAAATTGATTGAACTTGGTGAATTTTTTCAGTTTCTAGGAATTCCCTTTGCCTTTTACGCATCTCAAGCTAAGCTTTGGCAAGCCATGCTCTCTAGAGTTGAGCAGAAGCTTACTTATTGGGTTACTAAGCCCCTCTCTTTAGTAGGGAAATTTCAGGTGTGTTCCAAAATCCTGGCAGCTACCCATGTTTATTATCCTTCTTGCTGAGCCCCCTCCAAAGTGGCCTATGGAAAGCTTGAGAAGATGCTTTGTGATTTTCTCTGGGCCTCCTCTGAAACTCACAAAGGGTTTCATCGTGTGGCTTGGGAATTCTATTGTCTTTCCAGAGATTCAGGAGGCCTCGGGTTATTGTCTACCTGACGGCAAGGGACTACTCTGTGTGTTAAATGGATTATTCATGCCCTTACTGGGGACGAGGCCTAGAAAATTATTCTCAAGCATAGTATTCAATCTAGCTTCCCTGTTCAAAGACCTTCCTGGAAGGGGATTGGCTTTCAAACCCTTTTGGTCATGAATGAACTAGTCCAGATTGTTGGGACTTTTGTGGCCAAAAGCATCTGGCAGACCTGGGAAGTTGTCAAACCTTAGCTTCATTGGGTTGGCTCTAGTTTTCAGGATGGGCTTTCTCTTAACCAACACAATGTTTGGTGGTTGCTTCTTTTTGCCAGCAATGGTCAACTGTTGGCTAAGTCGCTAGGGCTTAAGGCGCTCAGATTTCACAAAAAGGGTATCCAAACCCTGCAACAGATTTTTTTTAGACCCACCATGCGTATCATGTCATGGGATGTTTTTTGTGCCTAGTACAAGCTTCATAACCAGGACCGTGCTACTTATGATTGTCTGGTGAATGCCATTCCTACTGAGATGCTTCATAAGGTTGGAATTCGTGGGACCAAACCTTGGTGGAAAGACTAGAAGTGGTATCCAAACACCCCTTTCAGGAACTACAAGCCTCGACTTGGTTATAGGTGGCTCTCACCACATTTTCCTATGATTCAAAGTTTGAGCCAAAGGTGGTTTCTTCTATCTTCTGCTCATGTCTGGCATAAAATATTTGTTTCCACTTGGTATGCAAGTGTTGAGTTGAAGCTTTCCCACTTTTCTTGGTGTATTCTTTTCCAGGGCTTTTCTGTGGGCTCTCAGCTAATTCACCTGGGGGTTCGGGACCCTCGCTACCCTTTTTGTGGGAAAGCTAAAAAAATTAAGCATCATTTTTGGTTTTGTCCCAGAGCTCAGCAACTTTAGACTTAGATTAATGACTTTTTTCATCCCTTTCGGCTAGAACCTTTCTCCTAGCATATGGTGTTGCTTGGAGATTCTCCCATAATTCCTGCAAAATTCACCCAGCTTTGGCACACTTGCAGGGTAGAAATTCTCTTCAATATTTGGAAGGACAAAAATGCTTGCATTTTTTCACAATCTCAAATGGATATACATGTCTCTCTATATGTTAAATCTATGATTTGTTCTAATGTACTTTTACAGGTTCAAGTGCAAGCTAACAAATTTGCACTTGAGGTTGCTCACCTCCAGGTTCTCCTGGACCACTGGGGTAATGCCCCTTGTACTGTTGCTCGGGTCCCTGCTTTACCCACCTCTTTTTGCATTTGATCGCCCTCTAGGGACCGACAATAAAATGGCTCTACGTGTCCCCGTTCCCAACCCCCACCTCGGCGGGATTCTTGCATGCCTCGGCGAAACCACTCTCCTCTGTCGCGGGCTACTCAGGGGTGGCCTTTTGGGTGCCGGGGAATGGTGATGGTGGTTTCGTGGCCCCTAATGATTTTTTTCCTACTGCGGGTGGCCGATCGGTAAAGCATTCTTATGCGCTTGCAATCTCGCCCACCCGTGTGAGGAAGAAGATAAAGAGAAAAAAGATGTTGATGATGGTTGGGGTTCTCCTCCTAATGTCACTCTAGACCCGCTAATGTATGGGGGAAAAATTGGATGACAGAGACCCTCCTGGCTCTGCTGGCACCTTTACTTAATGGCCTTTTTATCTTTGATATTTTTGGACTTTTGGGCTTAGCCCACGTATCTGTTAATTTTCTGGGCGTGCCCATGTGACTCTTGGGGTGTTCCTTTTACCACCCACCCTTTTTTTTGAATATGTATCTTTATATTTGAATTAATATAGATAGTTTCCTATTCATCAAAAAACTCATATTTAGAAATTTAAGCATCCACAATTAATGTTGTGATGCCATGAGAGCAACAAGATTAAGACATTTAAGCCTTAATATAGCCATTCAAATTCAGTAAGAATTCATGCATCAAATGTTTAGGACATGCAAGTAATACACTAATAGATATCTAGAAGTGGTTACATAAATAAAAGAGGTGGTAGCGCTTAATCCAGAAGGATTCTTCAGTACATGTTAAGTTCAACACATTTACTATCACTAGTCTGATAATTGATATAATCTTATATTATGTCCACTAGAATATAGCAAGACACAGGAAATAGGGCAGCGACCAATGTTAGGGATATCTAATCTCAAATATTTAATTATGCAAATTCCCTCCAGCTAAGGCTTCATATCATCTTTTAAGGCAATTTATTAGGAACACTTTTTGGAGAAGATTTGGGAGATTTGGATTAATTCGCATTAACTGCCTATTTGCTCTCACACACTTTGTGGGTAGTAAAAGATATTAATATTTTATTACTACTTTGCTATCCACCATAGCTTTTGGTTTTAATACCTTTTTATTGTATTTTTGAATAATAAATGAAGAAAGAAGGAGGAGCAACGCGGCTCTGTAACCGGTAGAAGAAAGAAACTCATAGCAGTGAAGCTCCTTTAAAATTGTTCTAGTTTTTAATACATAAATATAAATTTGTTGTTGTCTACTTGTTGTTGTGTATTTTCTATGTCTTTTGAATAGCAATCATTTGCAATTCCATTTATGTTTTATTGTTGCATGCAAATTTTAGTTTTCTCTATTCTCTAATTTGATGCTCTATTTTATCTACTCCTTTGCCCCTTTTCTCACATCTAGTATCAAAGCCACTGGTTCAAACTTCTAGTCTCTTTTCTAGTTCTGCACTTATTTCTTGTTTAACAACCATCAATGGCTTCCACAGCCTCAACGTTTGGTGTTTCCTTGTCTAGCCTGCAAACCCCTCTTTTCACAGGAAAAAATTATGAATATTGGTCATTAACTATGAAAGACATGTTTAGGTCTTAGGATTTTTGGGAAACTGTTGAGAATGGTTATGCAAAACTAGCAGACCAAATAGCTTATAATGCTCTCACACAGGCAAAGAAAGATCTCTTGAAAGATCAGAGAAAGAAGGATGGAAAAGCCCTTTTTCTACATCCATCAAGCAATGCATGAAAGCATACTTCCAAGAGTTTCAGCAGAAACACAAGCAAAGGAGGCATGGGACACACTACAACCAGCCTATCAAGGTAAGGACAAAGCTAAAGCTGCAAAACTCCAAATACTTAGAAGAGAATTTGAAAATATAATATGAAAGATTCAGAATTTGTGGAGTTATTTTTTACTTGTGTTGTTGGGCTAGTAAATCAGATAAAATCTCATGGGGAAACATAAGAAGAGACAAGGATAGTTGAGAAAATGTTAAGGGTTTTTCCTACTAAGTTTGATCCTTTAGTTATTTCCATGGAGGAAACTAAGGATTTAACCCAACTGACAATGGATGAATTGCATGCATCTTTGATAAATCATGAATATAGGCTGAATAGATCACAAGCCTCTATTGAGAATGCTTTCTCATCTTAGGCTTCAATAATCCATGGAAGAGGTAGAGGTAGGTTCACACCTAGGGGTAGAGGAAGAAATTCATTTAGAGGACGTAGCAACAATCCTGCAAACCAAGGTGGAAGAGGACATAACAATGAACACTTTCAAAGTCATCCAAGTGGTCAAAGACAAGATAAGTCACATATTCAATGTCATTACTGCAAAAAGTATGGTCACTACTCTTCTGAGTGTAGAAAGAAACAACATGACCAAGGAAGACAAAATCAAAATCCCCCAGAAAATTCTACAAAAACTATGTTTATTGCATGTGCAAAGATTGCTGAAGCAATTTCTACAAAATCACCAGTTGAATGCAATATGGTTCAAGATAGTCCAAATGATATTTGGTATTTAGATTCTGGTTGTAGCAATCACATGTCTGGAAATCTAGAATTATTTTCAAGCTTGGATAAATCAAGTGAATGTTATGGGAAAAGGAATTGTTGATATTCTAACCAAAAAGGGGGAGAAAAAAGTCATTCATGATGTTTTTTATTTTGCTGGTCTGAAACATAATCTAATGAGTATTGGTCAATTAGTGTAAAAAGGATACAAGATTTATATGAAAAATAATGCATGTGTTATTTTTGATAAATATCCAAGTACGCAGCTAATAGCAGAGGTACAAACATGACAAAAAATTGAATGTTCCCATTGAGGTTGAAACTTGACATCAAAAGAAATGCAGCTGAAGCTTATCATATGGCAGAAAACACACAAGTTGGAAC
Organism: Sequoia sempervirens; assembly: GCA_007258455.2. Classification (NCBI taxonomy): domain Eukaryota; kingdom Viridiplantae; phylum Streptophyta; class Pinopsida; order Cupressales; family Cupressaceae; genus Sequoia; species Sequoia sempervirens. Next base: position 6,391 of record VDFB02184690.1, on the reverse strand, counting down.
AACATTAAAGGCTGAAAATTCTCAAGATGCCTCTCAGAGTTGCTCCGAAAAAGAACAAAGTTGCAAAGTTCCTTTGGAAGGTTCCTTTGGAAAAGAACAAGGCTACTCTGGAATAGAGCAAGGTTGCTCCAGAAAGGCAGAAATTAAAACCAAAGAAGAACAAAATGGTAATGTAACTATTCAAACAGTTTTTCATTCAGTGGTAAAGAATGAATCTTGGTTGTGGCATTTGAGATTTGGTCATTTAAACTTTGGAGGTCTAAATTTGTTGCATAGAAAGAATATGGTTAAGGGGCTGCCATTGATTCAAGAACTGGAAAGAGTATGTGAAGCATGCATTTTGGGTAAACAACATAGAGAGACCTTTCCTGTTGGAAAATCAAAAAGAGCATGTAAACCACTTGAGATTGTTCACTCTGATATATGCAAACGAGTGCAAACTCCTTCCATTGGAGGTTGCACATATTTTCTAACTTTTATTGATGATTATACAAGAAAGAAATGGGTCTATTTTTTGAAGCATAAATCTGATGCATTTGTAGTCTTTCAACAATTCAAGGCTCTTGTAGAGAAGAAAAGTGGTTACTACATCAAAATATTAAGAACTAATAGAGGCGGTGAGTATAGTTCTAATGATTTTCTAAATTATTGCAGCCAACATGGTATTCACAAACAATTTACAGCCCATTACACACCTCAACAAAATGGTGTGGCTAAAAGAAGAAATCGAACTATCATGGATATGGCAAGGAGTATGTTGAAATCAAAGCATTTACCAAATGAATACTGAGCTGAAGCAGTAGCAACTGTTGTCTATATTTTAAATAGATGTCCAACTACAAGTGTAAGAAATGTGATTCCTCAAGAGGCTTGGAGTGGTAGAAAGCACAATGTTGCTCACTTCAAAGTTTTTGGATGCATTGCATATGCTCATGTGCCTGAAGAGCTGAGAATAAAATTGGATAATAGAGGTGAGAAATGTATTTTTTTTGGGTATTCAGAAGATGCAAATGCTTATAAGTTGTTTAATCCAATTACAAGAAAAGTTATAATCAACAAGGATGTGCAATTTGTGGAGAATGAAGCATGGGATGGAAGTGTAGAAAAAATAATAAGTGTACCAGCAGCTAATCCACTTGATGATATGACTAATGAAGTGATATAACAATAAGATATTCCTCAAACAATACCTCCTTCCACTCTCGGACATGCAACACAAGTTGTAGCACAAGCTACACCTCATTCTACAACAAGAATTTTAAGAAATCATAATTTTACACCTACATAGCAAACTCCACAAAGAACACCAGCCATAACACCATCTGGAAGTCCATCAAACTTAATTTATAGAATCAGCTTATCTGATCCTACATTGGCAAGCTTATTGCAGCGAAAAACGAGGAGTTTAAGAGATATCTATGAAGTTGATTTTAGTGTTGACAAATCAAATTATTTTTTTGTTTTTGCTTTATTTTTAGAAGTTGTTGATCTAATGTTCTTTGATGAAGCAATTAAGGATGAAGCATGGGTTGAAGCTATGGATGAAGAGATTGAAGCAATTGAAAAGAACAATACTTGGGAGTTGGTGGATCGTCCACAAGGAAAGGATGTAATAAGTGTAAAGTGGATTTATAAAACAAAGTATTGCATAGATGGAAATGTGTTGAAGCATAAGGCAAGGTTGGCTGCTAGAGGCTTCACTCAGCAACCTGGTATTGATTACACTAAAACATTTGTACTTGTAGCTCGCTTGGATACGATAAGAAGTGTTTTGGCCATTGCAGCTCAAAAGAAGTGGCATGTTTTTCAAATGAATGTAAAATCTGCATTTTTAAATGGTTTGATTCAAGAGGAAGTTTATGTTGAGCAGACGGAAGGATATGAAATTATAGGTCATGAAGGCAAAGTATATAAGATGAAAAAGGCGCTCTATGGACTCAAGCAAGCTCCTAGAGCATGGTACAGTCGAATTGATTCTTATTTAATTAAGAATGGTTTCAGTAGGTGCAACAGTGAGCCTAATTTATATATCAAGATGGATGAAGAAGGTAAAATGTTGATAGTTTGTCTTTATATAGATGATTTGATCTTTATGGGAGACCTTTCTATAAGTTCTTTTAAGGCAGCTATGATGAAAGAGTTTGAGATGACCGATCTTGGTCTTATGAAATATTTTTTCAGAATAGAAGTTAAGCAATCAACAGATGGTATTTTTATTTCTCAATCAAAATATACAAGTGATGTGTTGAAAAGATTTAATATGCTGGATTGCAAATCAGTTCCTACTCCAGTTGTGACAATACTAAAGTTAAGCACGGAAGATGATGGTTCATTAGTTGATCCTAAATTGTTTAAAAGGATGGTTGGTAGTCTCGTGTACTTGACTGCCACAAGACCTGACATCATGTATGGTGTAAGTCTTATCTCAAGGTTCATGGAGTCTCCAAAAGACTCTCATTAGCAAGTTGGAAAAAGGATATTGAGGTACGTATGTGGAACAAAGAACTATGGAATTTTATATTCAGTTGTAGATGATTTCAAACTTATTGGATACACAGACTGCGATTGTTTTGGTAACATAGATGATAGAAAAAGTAATTTTGGTTATGCCTTTAATTTTGGATCAAGTGTTGTATCATGGGCTTCAAAGAAATGGCCCATTGTCACACTTTCTTCAGCAAAAGCGGAGTATGTTGCAGCTACAACAACATCATGTCAAGTCGTATGGATGAGAAGAATGTAGCTGAGTTGATGCATAAACAAAATGAAGCAACAAAGATTTGTTGTGATAATAACTCAACCATTGCATTGTCTAAAAATCATTATTTTCATAAAAGAAGCAAGCACATAGACACTAGATACCATTTTATAAGAGAGTTAGTGAATAACAAAGAAATATGTTTGGAGTTCTATAGATCAGAAGATCAATTTCATGATATTTTCACTAAACCATTGGCAAGAGATGCATTTGAATACTTGAGAAGTTGTTTGGGTGTTTGTGTTGAAGATGATGCTTCAGAACTTGAAGGCAGATGCTCCAGAACTTGAAGGAAGATGCTCTAGAACTTTTGAACATAATTCAGGAACAGAAGGAAGATGCACAGGAACTTGAAGCCAGATGCTTTGGAACTTGAAGGAAGATGCTCTGAAAGTTTTTCTGCAGATTGTCAGCTAGTTGAGATTAAGGGGAGTGTTAGGGATATCTAATCTCAACTATTTAATTATGCAAATTCCCTCCAACTAAGGCTTCGTACCATCTTTTAAGGAAATTTATTAGGAATACTTTTTGGAGAAGATTTGGGAGATTTGGATTAATTCGCATTATCTGCCTATTTACTCTCACACACTTTGTGGGTAGTAAAAGATATTAATATTTTATTAATCCTTTTCTATCCACCATAGCTTTTGGTTTTAATACCTTTTATTGTCATTTTTGAATAATGCATGAAGAAAGAAGGAAGAGCAACGCAGCTCTACAAATGGTAGAAGAAAGAAATTCATAGCAGCGAAGCTCTGTTAAAATTGTTCTAGTTTTTAATATATAAATATAAATCTAGTGTTGTCTACTTGTTGTTGTGTATATTCTGTGTCTTTTGAACAGCAATCATTTGCAATTTCATTTATGTTTTATTGTTGCATGCAAATTTGAGTTTCCTTTGTTCTCTAATTTGATGCTCTGTTTTATCTATTCCTCTGCCCCTTTGCCCACAGCTAGCACAAGGTAACATAAATTAAGAATTTTGAATGTACTATTATAGCCAAGATCGACATCAAAGAAGTATGTAAACTTTGTACAAGACCGTAGTAGATGGAAGATTATACAAAGAAAAACATTAACACCTATGATGAAAAAGTGCACAACGAAAGCCAAGAATTACAAAGTGTGATTTAAGCCCTTGACAAAAATGAATTTTCAAACAAAACTCAAACAAGAATACAAAAATTTATCTCCTAAAAGTAAGGATTTCTTTCAACAAACTCAAGGGTTTTATATATTCTCAACGAAGTATTCCGGAATACAAACATAAGCTATTAAATTTTCAAGAATCACAAGCCAACATTTATGATTAATTTCAAGAGGAATACAATTTTCATAGTCTATTTCCATCTAAATTAATAATTGAGATTAGCAGAGGAACTTGAATTTCCTCGTTTGATAAAGATGGTTTTGTTAATTTTGTTACAAGGCTTTCCACCTCCCGCTTGCAACTGTAGAACCTTTTTGGTTCTACAGCACACTGAAATCCCCAACTCCAAAAGCCTTCAAGATCAGGATTCAACTTTCCAGAACCCCAAACAACTCTTCCAAAACAAAAAAAAATTTTGAAAATTTTCCAAGAACCCCCAAAAAGAATGTTCACGGACAAAATACCATAATCATTTTTTCCTCTCTGAGAAAAATAATTTCATTGCCCCTCTTTCAGTTAACTCCACTCCCTTTATTAATTACCTTCTTTCTCGAGAACTTTTCCTTCCACATCAATTTTCATTAATTTAATTACTTTCATTTAAAATTTTATTTAATTTATCTTCCATTTAACTTTTAACCCTTCCTCAATTTACATTCAATAGTCAAATAATCAACCATTAATTTATTGATTTATTATTTTAATTTCTCCTAAAGTTGTCTACACAACACAATTGTAATACTTATTTTATTTAATTATTTCTTTTATATTTTCCATTGAGCACAGTTCACTCCACTTGTTTACTTCTATAGCTTATTTGCAAAACCACATCGTTAAGAGTATTTATTGAATATTTCATTAAAGGATAATTTTCAACTTATTAGAATTTAAATAAATATTATAATATTTTAGTTTAATTTAATTATCTAATTTAACAAAGGATTTTATCTTTAAAACCTTAAATTAATGACATAACCAAACAAGATACTAATCACGAGCTTAACTCAAATGGACAAACCAAGCCTCATACAACAACATGGTCAAGACGAAGCACGGAGGGGCATTACATCACCAACCTTTTGTCTCCTCCCAATACTCAACATTCATTTCTCAAATGTCCCTAATTAGAGAAATATGTGTACCAATTATTTATTATCATTATCGGTGATGGTTCCTAATGAATGTCTCCCTTAGATAGGATTTCTTGTTTAATATTTAAATGTCCAAGTTCTAGATTTAGCATTTATATTTCTTGGTTTTATCCTTTATTTTTTTCTTCTCCAAGACTATGTCTCTATTTGTATTATAATTCCACTATATTTAATTAGCTATAAAAAATGATTCTATATGAAATGGTTTTTAATTCCAACAATAGTCCAAAGAAAAATCATTCTACCCTTTGCTTCTTTATTAGTAGCTCCTCCAACTTCCCCACCATCACTTTAAATCTTTGATCATATTCTTTGATGGTTCGTCTTAGGGACTCAAAGGTGCAAAGGAATTCATATTTGATTTATTTATTTTCTTGATCATGTTGAGGGTGTTTCTTCATATATAATATTAAGGCTTCATCTTTGAGTGTTCCTAAAAATTCATAAAATTTGGTTTGATTGATTTAAATTCTATTTCTTTGTCATGCATATTCTAATACAAATATGTGTTTAAAGGCTTCTTTAGTGTCTTCAATAAATTCAGAAATTTTATCCTATTATTATCCACGTTATTAGTGATAGGTTCCTCTATTTTTCATTGTTAATTGGCATTTCTCTTTTACTTATTTTTTGACCTCTCTTTTTTATCTTTAGGTTTATATGTTTCTTCTTTTTCAATACTCTAGTATTCTTACTAAACTTTTTTTGTTTCACTAGTTTCTTGTCTCTACCCTTATCTCTTGGAAATTAAATCTTAAAGAAATATTTCCCCAAAATCTCCTCACAATAACTCAAACTTTTTGTACATTTACTCTTCCTTTTCCTATAATGACTTACTATATATATCTTCTATAGTCACTATCCTTGTCTTAAGTGGCATAGAAGATGACTCGTGGTCTAGGGTTTACCTCTTCAAGTTTCTCTTCATCTTAGAGAATACAATATTTGATACTTTTATTACTTAGAGACATATTATTAGATTATAGATTATTATCCCTTCCTTCTCATAAAACATTCATTACATCCTTTGAAAATTTATTTATCATAGCATCATTATCATTCTCTTTTTTTCTCATGTTATCATCCTTTTATTAATCTCACTCTCTTGCTAACCACATCATCCAAATAATCCTTATTAAAATATAGAGCTTTATTTTTTGAAATTTGGGATATTAAATTCAATGACCCTTCTTTTATGGTAACCTTAAGGTTTGATAGACTAATTCTAGAAAATGGTTGTCAAGTTATAAATTCTACTAGTGGAGTGCTCCTACTCCCACACCCTGGCTAAGCACTATAGCTCCCAATCCCTTCCTTTGTTGACTCCTTAAA
>VDFB02184689.1:0-34870 GCA_007258455.2 Sequoia sempervirens | reverse complement strand
TTTCTCTTTCTACTTGATTCTTTGGATTTTCCATTAAGACCAAGTCACCAATGTCAAAATTTTGATTCAAGACTTTCCTATTGTAGCTATGTTGAAGACAATTTTGATATGCTTGAAGATGATCTAATGCCTTTTTTCTTCATTCATCTAATAACTCTAGCTCATGTAGCCTTGACACATGGTACTCTTCATCATCAATATGCCCTTTCAAAGATACCCTTAGGGAAGAAATCTCAACCTTAATAGGAAAGATGGCCTTTAAACCAAATACCAAAGAATATGGAGTGGTTCCGATGGGAGTACATATGCTTTTGTAGTAGGCCCATAAGGAAAGGTTAAGCTGTAAATGCCAATCATGACCAACATCATTGATAGTCTTTCTAAGGATTTTGATGATTATTTTGTTAGATGCCTCAGCTTGGTCATTACCTTGTGGGTAATATGGAGTAGAAAAGTGGTGTTGGATATGGAATTCTTCACAGAGGTGATAGACTTCTTGGTTCTTAAATGTGCGGCCATTATCTATGATTATGGATTGAGGAACACCATACCAACAAATGATATAGTTAAGGATAAACTTAGAAATCTATGTGCTAGTAATGTAGTTCATAGGAATGGCTTCAATCCACTTGGTAAAGTATTTAGTCACAATAATAATGAATTTATGACCATTGGATAATGTAGGATGTATCTTACCTATGAGAATGAGACCCCATTGGGAAAAGGGCCATGGTGACATTATTGGATGGAGCTCCTGTGTTGGTGCATGTATCAAGTCTTCGTGTATCTGACACTGTCTATATTTCTTGACAAAGACATATGAGTCCTTTTCCATCATAGGCCAATAATAGCCCAGTCTCATAATCTTCTTGGCTAAGGTAGGACCGCTAGAGTGGGATCCACATATACCCTCATGTACCCCATGCAAGGTTTCTTTTTCTTCTTTAGTATTGAGACATCTCAATAGGGTATTGTCTAGGGCATGTCTATAAAGGGTATCTCTAATGATGGTATACTTAGATGAATTACGGATAAATGTCCTATGTTGGTTGTTCGAGAGATCAGGAGGTAGGATTTTGGCATGGAGGTAGCCATATATGTCTTTGTACCACAGGGAATTGGGACCAACAAGCTTACACACCATCTTTGAATCTGGGATGTCAAAGGCAGGGACCAAAAGTTGTTCTACCAAAAACTCAAGTTTAGGCACGTTGCTAGGTATGTCCAAGAGTGAAGCAATAGTTGCCATGGAATCCATTGCACTATTCTAAATGAAAGGTATTTGATGAAAGATGATCTTGTCAAATTATTGTTTAAAACTATCTACCATATGCTTGTATGGGGCAATTTTTTCATCTTTGGTTTCATAGTCATCATTAACTTGTCAGATTACTAGCTGAGAATCACCATAAACTTGTAGGTTCTTAATCTTCCATTTGATTTCCATTCATAATCATGTTACAAGAGCCTCATATTCAACTATATTATTGGTACATGGAAAAGCAATTCTAAATGACTTAGGAATAGTGTCGCCCTATGGTGTGATAAAAAATATGCCAGCCCCTGAGCCATGATTTGTGTGGGATCCATCAAAGTATAACTTCCATGTCATTCCCGTGTCAAGATTGAAGATGAACTCATCAGGAAAATCTAAAACTAGAGGATGATCTTCCTTAATAGGTGTGTCTTCCAACTGGTCATCAATAACTTGTCCTTTTATAGCTTTTCTTTCTACAAATTGGATATCATATTTATTGAGTACCATTACCCATTTAGCTAGTCGTCCTGTCAATGTTGCTTTACTAAGGAGATAATTCAAAGGATCTATCTTTGTGACCAACATTTTTTGGTGGTTTAACATGTAGTGCCTAAGTTTTTGAGTAGCAAAAACTACTACAAGACAAGCACATTCTATGGTACTGTGATTTAGCTCATAACCTACCAAAGTGTGGCTGATATAATACACTACCCTTTCATGACCCTCATTATCATTTTGTGCAAGAAAGGATCCTAGTGTTGATATGGTTGTTGAAATGTAGAGTATCAAAGGTCATCCCTCTATAAGTGGCAACACTGGTGGTGTGAGTAGGTAATCCTTGATCAGTTGAAAAGCTTCTTGGCATTTACCTTTCCATACAAATGGTACTCCTTTTCTAAGTAGATGTTGGAAGGGATATGTTTTATCTGCTAACTGAACTATGAATCGTCTAATAGACTGCAGTCTCCCTTGTAGTGTCTATAGTTGACTTATATTGGTTGGTGGAGGTATGTCCATTATAGCTTTCACTTTTGCTAGGTCCACTTCAATGCTTCGTCTAGAAATGATGTATCCTAGAATTTTTCCTGATTGCACGCCAAATACACATTTCTTTTGATTTAGCCTCACTTTGTATTCTTCTAGTCTTTGAAAAATCTTATCTAGGACCTATAAATGATCAACCCTTGTTAATAATTTAGCTATCAAATCATCCACATAGTCTTCCATGAGAGTGTGTATGAGGTCATGGAAAATATTTGTCATGGCGCATTGATATGTTGCTCCAGTATTTTTAAGTCTAAAGGGCATGATGTTCCAACAATAATTTCCCCATGGACAAGTGAAAGTTGTCTTATGTTGGTCTTTAGGTGTGATTTTGATTTAATTATATCCTGAAAAACCATCCATAAGGGATAACATTTCATATCATGTTGTTAAGTCCACAATCATGTCAATATTCGACAGAGGAAAGTCATCTTTAGGACATGCTTTGTTTATATCTTGAAAGTTTGTAGAGATGTGGATTCCCCTATTTGTTTTGTCACTAGTACAAGATTGGAAATCCAGTCTACATAGTCAATTGATCTGATAAAGCTAACATCTAATGGTTTCTTTAGTTTAGCTTTGACTAATAAAGCAATTTGTGGGTGCATTTTTCTTAATTTCTATTTCACAAGCTTATCACCGGTTTTAGTGGCAAATGATGCAATACAAATTCAGGATCCAATCCAGGCATGTCAGCATATGACCATGAAATTTTGATCTTTCTTTGTGTGAAGAAGTTATGAAATTTAGGTTGCTCTATTTCTGTCAAAGATGCTACAAAATAGATTAGTCGAGGATTATCTCCAGTGCCTATGTTGATCTCTATAGATTCTTCAACTAACATTGGTGACTTTTCCTAAGCAATGGGGAGAATGTTCAAACCTCCATACTTGGGTGCCTCAGAGAGGTTTTCGCCCTCAGATGCATCCTTATTTTTTGCTTTTTCATAGTCCAAAGGAACCTTTCGGTTTTCACCTAGGGACTCATCATTTTTATTTTTTTCATTTTTTTTCTTATTTTTGAGACTGGAGAGTTGAATAGACTCCCCAAAATAAGCCATTTTATCCAAGTCTATGGTAAATCTATCCTTATGGTCACCATAAGGTATGCCTTCTCATAGTCCCATGAACTCAGTTATTGCTTCATCATTCTCAAAGATATCTAAGACAGGGGTGTCTTGTTGATCCCAATTGATAAGTTGGGGATATACTAAGGGTATGTTATCATCAGAAGTATCAAAGTTCAAAGGGGTCAAGGTAAAGGCTGAGTTGTTGACATAGTCACAAAATTTTATTACCAAATCCTCCTTACTCTTTTTCTTAGGAATAGGAAGATTCTAAGATGGGCCTACTGTCAAGGTTTGGTTATCAGAAGTGGATTTTTCAGGTTCCCAAAAGGAAGGATCAAGGGATTCCCAATACTAACGTTTAAACCATTCTTCTTTTGTCAAAATAATTTGTGGACAGGAATTTAGTGGATTTTGTGAGGATTTAAGCATTTGGTCAAGTTCCCCAAATAGTTTATTGAGGTCAATGATAGAGGTGGAGGAAAGGGAATCCCACTCATATTCATTAGAGTTAGGGGAATTGCAGTAGGTTTGGTCAGATGGCTCATTGGATGTCTCAATAACTTTGGAAGCACTTACTTCCTCTTGTAAAGGAAATGTGGTACTAGAAATGCCAATCTAGAGCGGTTGAAACCCATGCCCTAGGCCTTTCAGCCATTTGGAAACAATGATAGGTTTAGTCCTCCCATTCTAATGTAACCCTAAGCCACTATGTCCATTATATCCTTTGCTTTGCATTATCGTGAAACCTTTTCCATATTAATCTATGGGTATCTGAGTAGCTAGAGGAGGTTCTTCATTGTTTTCTTTTTATAACCAAGAGGTCTCATCTTCTTCATTTATAGCTTATTTACTTAGTTCCCACCATTTTGTGAAAGTCATTGTGGGAGGGACATGTATGGTGACCACTGATTGTCTCTTATCTGTTGTTGGTAAACCGTATGACTTGGGAGGAACCAAATGGCTAACACAATAAGATGTTTTCATATGATACTCTCCACAACCCTTATCTTGGATCTCAACCTTAGGAGTGGAAGTTGGTAGTTGGGAAGTGGACGTTTTGGAAAGAGTGGATGGATCGACATATTGGGATGAGTTGGATGATGAAGCCTCCTAGTTTACCAGCACCTTTCATTGGGGTATCCCTCGTAGGTTAGTGCAATATTGGAAAGGATCAAGATCACCATCTATTGTAATATATGTGCCATTGTATGGGAATCTAAGACATTGACGATAAGTGGAAGGGACTACCTTCATAGAATGTATCAAAATGGTCCATCAAGTAAAAGGTTATATGGGAGGATGAGATCCAAGACTTGGAAATTGGTATCCAAAACCATAGGACAATTCTGATGGGGAGTTTTACAACTCCTTTAGATGATCATTCTTCATCATCATATGCCTTAATGAAAATGATCTTAGTAGTGTCCACATATTCCTTTGAGAATCCTAATGCCTTAACCAATTTCAAGGTGCAAAGATTCAACCCTACTCCATCTACCAAGATTCGTCTAACTTTCATTTTATGAACAAGGACTTCAAGGTGCAAAGGGTCATTATGGTTTGTCTTCTCAGTTGCATAATCTTGTTCAAAGAAGGTAGCATGATGATTGTTGGTTAGGTATCCTACCATCTCTTGGAAATGATTGACATCAAGGTTTTTGGGGATGGTTGTGCTTTGCAAATATTTTTCTAGAATAGATCGGTGATCGGGCGATATACGCAACAGTTCCAAGATAGAGATTTGCACTAGGGTCTTTCCCAACTGGTCAAGTAAATTATATTGAGGCTTGGAGGATTGTGGTTGTTGTTGTGATGGAGGGCCTTGGATGGTTATTTTGGTTTGATGAGTGTTGGAAGCACACTTGGGAGTTTTCTTTATGGTAATAGTGTTGACATGCTCATCAGCGGCTCAAATGTGATTTATGATTGGGCCATGGTTATAATCATACTTGACATTAGCATAGTTGTCCAAAGTATTGGTCTTATTTCCCAAATTGGGGGCTTTTCCTTTACCATGGTCATGTAATGGATCAGAAAATATCTTGTGATCAATGTTTGAGGATTGTTGTTTTTGTCCATTAACTTCAATAGTTTTGTTCTCAACAAGATCTTGTATGATGTTCTTCAATTGTCATCAATTTTGTAGACTATGTCCCTTAGTTCGATGGAAATCACAAAAAGCATTGTCATCCCACCAAAAGGGTTTAAATTGTCTTGGATCGTATTATCTTGGATCTTGAAGTTGTATGAAGTTGTGTTGCAACAGTTGTTTGAAGACTGATTTGATTGGTTCCCTAAGGGAGTGAACTCGCGTTTGGAAACCTACTTTGTTGTTGTGGCCGTTGGGTGTTTTGGACAGTGTTGGGAGTTTGATTGACGTTGAGTGTGTTGGTAGAGGGGTTATGTCCTCTAAGTGTAATTTCTAGTCCTGCTTGTAGGGTTTTAGCATCAACAATCCCATCATTGGTAACATTCTTGTTCAAAGACCAAAACTTGTTTCTATCATTAGGGGTTTCCTGCACATTTGGATTTTTGTTTGGCATCTTGAGTTCACCTTTGTCAATGAGATCCTTTTCTAGTATGATGCCCTTTTCCACTAGTTCCACAAAAGAAGTGCAACAGTGTACTCTTAAGTCACTTCTCAATTTTGAATTGAGGTTTTCTAGGAATATGGTGACCTATTTTTTAGGTATTTCAATAAGGCATCGACTGGCTATACTTCTCCATCTCTAGAAGAAGGTGATGAAGTTCTCTCCTTCTTGTTTTGTAGTGTGACACAAGGTTGCTATGGTGGTCTCATTGTCAATGTTAAAGGTAAAATGTACGATAAATTTTTTAGCAAGTTCACCCCATGATCTTATGCCATATGGAAGTTGAGAAAACCATTCAAACACTATTCCAATAAGGCTTCATGGAAATAGTCTCATGAGATAGGTAGGATCATATGCAACATCTATGCACATTGTGGAAAATCCACTTATGTGTTTGATAGGATTGCACTTTCTATTATACTTAGGAAAGCTTGGTATAACATACCCATGTGGGAAAGGCATCATGTATAATGCTTTGGAAAGGGGAAATGGACATAAGTCTTTTGCTGAAAAATACCTCTTACTAGACACCACCATATTATCCATCTGGTGTTGAAGGGCTTGCATTTTTGTTTGCAGAACATCCACTTGTGTCAATGATGTGTTAGTTGGATTGTTGGGGTCTATGTACGTGTTTTAGAATCCAACATTTTGTGATGGATTTTGGTTAAGTGTTGGTATGAATGGTGGATTTTGATTTGGAATGTTAGAAAATGGGTTTTGGTTTGGAATTTGAGTGAATGGGTTTTGATTTGGAATTGATTGATTCAGAATGGGGATGTTTTGCAAAGGAATGGTTTGAATTCCATGTTGGATGGAGGGTATTTTTCCTATTTGTGAGACCCTTATTTGTGGTATGGCACTAGTGATGTTGATGCTTGGTATTGTAGTTGTTGTGTTTGTGCCAACTTTAAGTCATTTGCTTCTAGTATGGGTACTGAATGGATTTGACGATGATGCTCCTATGGTAAAATTTAGGCCTTGTGTCATGCTTGATGTACCAAATGGTGATGTATGTACTATTGTGGCACTTTTTGTAGGTACAGCAAATGGTATGGATGCAGTTACTGAAGGTATAGAACCACTAGTGGTTGTCGTGTTTGTCCCTTGGGTAGATACAGTTTGCAAGGTATGGATGTCAAATCCAGGAGGTAACGTGGACCCTTCTACTAGAAATTTTGCTAAGTATCGTTGAGGATCATTTGCTAGGTACTCATCTACGAAAGAGGAAAACTCGAGGTCTTGTGCAACAACATCCAAGTCTTCAACTACAATGCATCCTTGTGGGTCTCTAGTGAGAAATTTGTCTCATAAAGTTTTGTGGGGTCTCAATGTGGATGTCCCTTGAAAGGGGTTTGAGAATGGATTTATGAAGTCATTTGGATCAGCCATATTTTCTCTTTATTTCCTTTTAGACCTTGTTTCAACCATGTAAGATAAGCTCAAAGTGCAAGTGATGCAAAAACTAAGACTATGGATGGTATGATTCTAGTCTAGGTTTTTGGGATTTTCTAGATATAAGGAATGAATGTAACTATTTTTTTTGGTATTTTCTGGAAAATAAGGAATGTCTAAAATGATGTTAACCTAGGATGACTATGTCTAAATATGAAAAATTCTAAGCAAGCTTTTAAGGGTAATCAATTTTGGGAGATTCTAAAAAGAGGTTACCAACCACCTAAAGTTTAACCAAGGCTTCAATTTAGTTTTGTCAAGGAACCTTTGTAGGACTAGAACAAAAAGACAAGGTGAGCTCCCAAACTAGATTAATGAGCTGGAAGGACTCACATAGAGGAAAAAAGATATGTTGACAAGTGACTAGGTTCAATGACAATTTTCGTTGAAGCAAGGGTTTATCCAAAGCATGGAAAGTTGGCCTATTCTGGAATCTGCAAAGGATTTTCCTAAAAGTTTGATCGATCTGAAGGTAACAAAGACTCCTAAGATGTAACTAAGTTTTGCAACTAGGATGCCTATCGCTATAGCTAAATGATACCTAAAGGATGCAATCGTGCAAAGTATGAGAAAAATTTATGGTTTATGTTTAGAGGTCACTATGACAAGATAAATTAGAGACTGGTGTGACTATTTGGTTTCAGGTTGTGACAGTGAATTTTGGTTTTCTAGTTCTCAAGCAATTGCGGTTCAGTTTTACAGATGTGTCATAGGAACTAATAGGTGTGGTTCCTAAATTCAGATGCGATATACTAGTAAATTGTGTCTTAGGTCTATGACAGGTAGATGCGACTCACAATATAAAATGCATCACAGGATTTTTCAGATGTTGTTTTCAGTCTCAAAGACTATTTATTGGTACAATATGGCTCAGGTCTGTGACAGGAAGATGTGACTCACAATATCAGATGTGTAAGAGGATTTGTTAGATGTGATTTTTCAGTATCAGAGGTGTTAATAGGCTTGACATATGTGACTCAGTATAGCATATGTGGTGTTCTAGTAAATAGATGTGTCTCACTATGATAGATGCAATTTACTAGTAAACAGATGTGACTCACTATGATAGATGTGATTTACTGATAAAAAATATGTGACTCAGTTTTGATAGATGTGATTTTCTAGTTAACAGATGTTTTTTTTTCTGGTAAATTGCAGGTTTGACTCAGTCTATTTTTTATCAAATTTTGGAAAATAAAGATAATCAGAAAACACTATGTTTCAGGTTTGATGAACATGAATATCTATAATTCTAGAAGATAAGTATGATCCTAAGGCTGGCAATGATAGTATCTATTGAATTCTCACTTGGGTTTCCCTAGCTGCGCTTATTCAGAGTGGATGATTAGAATCTTGACCACACTGGCTCCCCTCCACAACACACACTTCTACGGGTCAGCCAAGCTTTAGTTCTCATGAATCTCCCATGAAATTTTCATCTCTACTAAGAATTGCATGTATGTGAGATGGCTTCAGAGGTCTGACCTCTTGCACAAACAAATAGAAGGTTTTTGGTTAACTAAAAGTAATTGGCTCTTAATAAGGGCACTCGTTTAGGTGGCTATGCATGAGGCAAGATAAACTTGTTTGCATAAAAAATCTACACTTGTAATTCTAAGTTTTCCATTAGGATTCACATTTATATACCAGTCGGGAGTAGCTTGACTAAAAAGCTTCATTATCGATTTGAGTTGCCTTGGGGTGAGTACTTTTTCCCACCAAGGAAGGCCCAATTTCTAGAGTCAATAACAGTTTCTCTTACACCCATTATCGCACAAGTGTGCAAGGGGAGAGGATACTTCTATTATTGAATTGAGTTTTAATCTAACAGATTGTGCAAATGCACCAAACACAATAGACAATGATTAATTTTAAAACCCAAATGAAATATGAACTAATCTAATCAGACAATCTATTTCAAAATTAGTCTTCGACAAGCATCCTACAAGAGATTTCATTAGTAGTTTGATTCTTGTCTTCGTCAATCATCCTACAAACACTGTTTGTATTTTTTCTTCTATGAAACATCCTAAAAACACTATATTAGCTCCTCAAGAACACACTCTACAAACTTTGAATTAGTCATAATGAAAACTATAATTAAAAATTCAAATTTGGAATTCGGACATCAGAAAAAAAAATTATACAAGTCAAATGCGTCGTGGGGAGGCACAAATGCATCACATAATGTTAGATGCATCACACAATGTTAGATGCATCATGAAAAGTCATATGTAGCTCACGGGGTCAATTGCGTCGTTTTGTGTTATAGATGCGTCTCGCTATACCTATACCTACAAAAATCAAATTTCCTATGGATTTTGTTTTTAAGACTGTGTCTTCACGTCAGGTTCACCAATGTAACATAGGAAAACAAGTGAGATTAAGCAATACAATGCAATAAACTCAAATCTAACATACACTAACAACAAAGAACAATGGAATGTAAATCATAAATAATAGAATGATCTCACCGAACATCTATGTAATTCCATGAATAACCTCGATTGCACTTCTCCATTTTTCTGTTGTATGATAATTTCCCTCAGATTTCTCTTAAGTGTGCAAGTATAGCCTCATGATAGTGTTATTAGCAAAACATTGAAGATTCTAAAGTTTGATTGCTTCCAAAATTCATAAGATTTCGGGAAGAGTAATAATGATGAAGATCAAGCCAATTTATAGAAAAGATGGTTTTCGAAATGATAGGCTTAGATTGAACGATAGAATGATGATTAAGATCAAATATTGTGACATGCATTCAAATTATGGTTGAATTAGTGCGAGTTAAAAAGCATAAAGGTGGAGATTAAGATTAAATAATAATTTAATCTTTAGTTAACACTGTTTGAAACTTAGAAGAATAAATTTTGCATGTAAAGGATAAATATTAGCATAGAAGAAACAGTTTGTTAGAACACACAAATGAATTAATTAAATAATTAAATTTATTTAATTAATAGAAGTTTGCATGCAAAAGATAGGAATAAATCTAGATAACATATTGATTAAGACAGAGAGTCTATTCATCAGAGATAATCAGATATTAAATCAAGAGATGACTGATTGATCTAATTAAATCTCGACTTAAGTGGTAAATGACTAATTAGATAACATAGATATTATCCAATCATAGAGGAATATGCCAAGAATAATTAAAGTTGTAGGCTTAGACCAATTTTTAGTGTCTACACTACCTATACCTCTCCTTTATTAGCATTAAGGGGGTATCATCAAATGGTTATGCTAATGGTTCCTTGGTTTCAATGGAGCACTGCAGAAACCTTCTACATTTTTAGCTAATCATAATTTGTGATATTTTGGTACTTATGCAGAGAACCATTCTCATTTTAGTAGCGTACTACAAGTCACTCATGTAGTCTTTTTTTTCTCCTTGATTATAGTATTATATACATCTTCAACTTCATAGAGTATTTTTTCCTCTATTCCATATATGTATTCATAGTTGAGTAGTATATTATATTTCACTCATGTAGTGTTTTATATTCCCTATCTTGATCTATAATATTTGGAGGATCGTTAATTTCAACAAACACCATCAATTCATCTATAGAAAAGTTTACAACTTCTACATGTTTCAAGAGTTCTTTATTTTCATATTCCTATATTCATGGGACATCTTTGAGGAGGTCGTATTCTTCTCTTTCTCTCTTTTGGAAAAGAGTTTTATTCCCATTGGATTTTATTCTTTACTCAATTTGTGAGAAATTTTATTTTATACATGATTACCTTATCAGTCCTTGTTTCCAAGACTCATCTTTTTAGTGTTTATCTTTCTCCCTAAGTATCAATTAAAAGGGGTTTTAGTGTGAAAATATTTATTACCAAACTAGTTAAATTTTAACTTATCTAGGAGGGTCCTATTCATACTACTCTTAAGCTCAATTGGGAAAAATCTCACTTTTTTTCACGTCATGTGGACTCACCAAGTTTACCAACACTTATTCATAGATTCATACATCTATTTCACTCTTTTATGGGTAGTAAGAGTTTCACTCCTACCTTTTGTTGCAAGTATGAGAAAGTTTGGTGATGTTGTCATTAATGTTGTCATTGATGTCAACACAGTTCAGTTTGTTGCAGATTGTGTATGTATAGTTTGAGATACTATTGAGATGTTGTGATTACATGGAGCTATCCTTATGATATTGTAGATGTGATGAAATGATGAGTTACCAAGTGATTTTGAGAAAATTAATAAAGAGTGAAGTCAATATTATGTATGTGTTTAGAATTTTCTCAAGTAAGTGCTTCACATTTCTTTTGTGTCGATCCTATGCTCGTGCAGATCTGAAGGTTTGTTTTTGGTGATATGTCGGTGATATCTCCTAATTTGTGGTTGCTGGTTTTTTGAAAGGTGAAAGTTGTGTTCACCAGTGTGTGAATTCTTTTGGCAGAGTTGGTTATCTTTGCACTGGGAGAAATGTTTCTACTTCATAGTCCTTCGTTGTTTTGTTTCAGGTCTTGCTGATCTGGAATATGTTTTCTAATAATGTTCTCTAGTTTTTGGTAGAGATGTTCGAGTTTTGGTGCTCCATAAGATGATCTTCAGAGTTGTTGTATGGGATTGCATAGTACATATGGACTATTGGAGAGATTTTTATGTTCAAAGGTTGTTACACCTATTGTAGATGTATTTGGAAGTATCTAATATGTGTTCACATGCATGATGAAGCATGTTATGTCATCCACATGTTATCTTCTTGTTGGAAAACATGTACTTCAATGTTCATTTGTATTTTCATTAGGTTTGGTCGACCTGGTGTTTATGCTTCATATGAAGAATTTAAAATTTAATTTGAGGAAGTGTGTGGTTGATCCGATACACTACTTTTGGTCTTAGTTAAGTTTTTTGGTCCACTCTCATTCTTTTCCACTATGGGAATGTTGAGTTGTCGACCTAGTTTGAATTTATGAAATGAAGCATATGTGGCCAACCTTGGAAAATTTTTCTAAGGTTGAATATGGTATAAATGAAAGTCAAGATGTGAAATATTGCAATATAAAAAAGTAATGAATCCACAAGTGAAGAGCAGAGTTGTGCAAAGGTGAGTTGAGGAAGTAGTACTTCATTGTGTTAGATTCCTGAAAGCAGTGAGCTGAAGGTTTCTGCAATCTTATGATCAAGGCTGTAGATGTGCGTAAATTATTGTGGTGGATCTTTCTATTATATTTTGTATCTATAGGCAGTGAGCCTTCCTGTTGGATAGTGATTCCTTTCTGTAGGCAGAGAGCCTTTGTATCTAGATAGTGAGTCCTATTCTGGGTAGTGAGCCCTTGGAAGTGAGCCTCTTGTATTTGGTTTTGCTATCACTTTATATTGTGAGTTAATCCTCGTTGTAGTTTTCCCCTTATTGGGTTTTCCACATAAAACCTGGTGTTCATTGTGTTGATTTTACTTTCTGTTATCTACATTTCATGTCCATACTTAATAATAGAATAGTGTGGTTGTGAAATTGATAAATGTTGAAGTTTTTTGTTTGAATTTGGTGACAACTGATTCACCCCCCCCCTCAGTTGTCTTGTTCCTTTTAACAATTGGTATAAGATCTTTGGTTCCTTGATGTGGAGCTTAATCACTTAAGGAAGATCTGATGGCGCATAATTTGGTGATCCCTATGTTGGATGGATATGATTATAGTGACTAGAAAGTGCAGATGACAGGATATATCATATCTCTTGGTTACAAGACCTGGAAAGCTATTGAGAAGAAGTATGTTGCTCCAGTGAGTGGTCCTACTACTATAGATGAGGTTTCTACTTATAAGGAGAATGAAAAAGTGATGTATGTTATTTACAGTGCTTTATCCAAGATTGAGTGAACAAAAGTTATCTCTTTGGGTACTACTTATGAAGTTTAGAAAAAGTTGGAAGTTCTTTATGAAGGAAATGATAGAGTTCATATCAGAGGAAATAGCACAAAAAATCCTTATGATTTCTGGACTGGTAAGGCTCCTACTATGAAATAATTTAAGGTGTTTGGAAGCAAATGTTACATTCAAAGAGATGATGAAAATATTGGGAAGTTTGATGCTAGATGTGATGAAGGGATTTTCCTTGGATATTCAACTACCAACAAAGCATATAGATGCTTTAATAAAAGATTGAGGAAGATTTTTGAGAGTGCTAATGTGAAGGTTGATGAGGACATGCACAAACCCATTGAGATAAGTGAAGTTGAACCTGATGATCCTATCTATGGACAAGTACCTGAAGAGAATAAGGAGGAATAAGAAGAAGAAACTATGGAACCTGTTGTTAAGACTCCTAAGTATGTCCAGAAGAATCATCTGGAAGAACAGATAATTGGAGATAAGAGTGAAGGTGTGAAGACAAGAAGCAAAGTAGCAGCTGAGGTAAATTTGTGCTTACTTTCTAAAATAGAACCTAATTATGTATGTGAAGCATGTGAAGATGAAAGTTGGGTTAGAGATATGAAAGAAGAGTTGCAGCAAATAGAGAAGAATCAGACATGGGAACTGGTTCCTAGACCTATGAATAAGAATGTAATTGGTTCAAATTGGGTGTTCAGGAATAATTTGAATGAAAATGGTGAAGTTATAAGAAACAAAGCAAGACTTGTATGCAAGGGATACTCACAAGTTGAAGGTATAGACTTTGAAGAGGCATTTGCCTCAGTGGAAAGAATGGAAGTTGTTAGGATGTTTTTGGCATTTATCTACTCACAAGGACTTCAAAGTATATCAGATGGATGTCAAGTCTTCATTTTTGAATGGTGAATTGGAGGAAGAAGTATACATGGAACAACTTGAAGGATTTCAATTATCAAACAATCCAGATATGGTTTGTAAATTAAAGAAGGCATTCTATGGACTAAAACAAGCTCCCAAAGCATGGTATGCAAGATTGGATAGATAACTAACACAACAAGGATTCAGCAAAGGCTCTACTAAAAGTAATCTCTACTTCAAAGTGCAAGGTAACAAAATGTTGATAGTAGTAGTATATGTTGATTATATCATCTTTGGAGGAAATGAAAGTATGTGTAAGAGATTTGCAGAGGAAATGCAAAAAATAATTTGAAATGTCCATGATTGGTTAGTTGAATTTCTTTATTTGTCTTCAAGTAAATCAAACTGATAAAGGGATATTCATTTCACAATCTAAGTATGTGAAAGAGTTGTTAAAGAATTTTGGAATGGATGACTCCAAACTAGTTAGTAATCCTTTGGTGACTGGATGTAAGTTGAGTAAAGATGATGAATATGCTAAAGTTGATCAGAGCAAATACAAATCTATGATTGGTGGACTGTTGTATCTTACTGCTACTAGACTGGATATCATGCATGTAGTATGTTTAGTTGACAAATTTCAAGGAGATACTAAAGAGGCACATGTTACAACTATAAAGAGGATATTTAGATATCTCAAAGGTACATTGGATTATGACTTATGGTATCCTAAGGATGTTGATTTCACTTTGAGTGCTTATACTATGTAGATTGGGCTGGTTGTGTGGATGACCAAAACCAGTGGAGGTGCTTTCTTTCTTGGTGGAAGATTGGTTTCTTGGTTGAGTAAGAAACATGATTCGGTTTATTTATCCACTACATAAGTAGAGCATATTGTTGCAACATCCTGCTGCACACAGGTTTTATGGATGAAGCAAACTCTAAAAGATATTGGAGTGGTATGTGATGAGCCTATTCCTATTTTCTATGACAATAAAAGTGCTATAAAAATTTCAAGGAATCTAGTAATGCATTCCAGAACAAAACATATAACTATCATATATCATTTCTTGATAGAGAAGGTATTGGAAAACAAAGTCAGGTTGGACTATGTGTCGACAAAGGAACATATTGCAGATATATTCACTAAGGCCCTTTTGAAGGATACTTTTGATTATCTTACGGAGAGGTTGGGGGTCATTGGCCCTCCAAACTAGGTGCACATGGAGGTGCATCAGTCCAATGGATTCGCATATTCATTTGTCTAAACTAATGAATGGGTCTACTCCACAGGGGGAGTAGAAAGTTTTCATTGTTGTAGTATGAGTTGAATGGGTGCACTCCTAAGGAGGAGTGATCAGAGCTTTTGATCTTTTCCATTGATTTCAAAGGGGGAGAAAGAGTCATGTGGAAAATAGTAAAAGAGAAAAAGAAAAAAAATTCTTCTAGAATATTGTGTAGAATGTGGTCTTTGATGGTTTTTCACATAATGTGTTTCCATCAATGACAAAGGGGGAGATTGTTGCAAGTATGAGAAAGTTTGGTGGTGTTGTCATTAATGTTTTCATTGATGTCAACATAATTTAGTATGTTGTAGATTGTGCATGTATAGTTGAGATACTGTTGAGATGTGAGTACATGGAGCTATCCTTATGATATTGTAGATGTGTTGAAAGGATGAGTTACCAAGTTCTTTTGAGAAAATTAATAAAGAGTGAAGTCAAGATTATGTATGTGTTCATAATGTGCTTTGGTATGTGCTTCACATTTATTCTATGTTGATCCTATACTTGTGCAGATCTAAAGGTTTGTTGTTGGTGATCTATTGGTGATATCTCTTAATTTGTGGCTGCTAGTTTGTCGAAAGGTGAATGTTCTATTCACCAGTGCGTGAATTTTTTTGGCGGACTTAGTTATCTATGGACTAGGAGAAATTTTTCTACTCCACATTCCTCTATTGTTTTATTTCAGGTATTACGGATCTGGAATATGTCTTGTAATGATGTTCTCTGGTTTCTAGAAAATATGTGAGTTTTTGTGCTCCAAAAGATGAGCTTCAGAGTTGTATGGGATTGCATAGTTTGGATGGACTATTGGAAAGATCTATGTGTTTGAAGGTTGTTACACCTATTGTATATGTATTTGGAAGTATCTAATATGTGTTCTCATGCATGATGAAGTGATTTATGTCATTTGTGTGTTATCTTCTTGTTGGAAAACATGTATTCAATGTTCATTTGTGTTTTCATTAGGTTTGGCTGACCTTGTGTTTACACTTCATATTAAGAATTTAAAATTTAATTTGAGGAAGCATGTGGTTGATCTGAGATGCTTCTTTTGGTCTTGGTTAAGTGTTTTGGTCCACTCTCATTCTTTTCCATCACAAGAATGTTGAGTTGTCGACTTAGTTTGAATTTATGAAATGAAGCGTATGTGGCCAACCTTGGAGAATGTTTCTAAGGTTGAAGATGGTATAAATGCAAGTCAAGATGTGAAGTATTGAAAGATTAAAAAGTAACGAGGTAAGCCACAATTGAAGAGAAGATTTGTGCAAAGGTGAGTTGAGGTAGTAGTACTTCATTGTGTTAGATTCCTGAAAGCAGTGAGCTAAAGGTTTCTACAATCTTCCGATCAAGGCTACAGATGTGTGTAAATTGTTGTGGTGGATCTTTTTTTTATCTTTTGTATCTGTAGGCAATGATCCTTCCTGTTGAAATTGAGTCCTTTCTGTAGGAAGTGAGCCTTTGTATCTAGATAATGATTCCTATTCTAGGCAGTGAGCCCTTGGTAGTGAGCCTCTTGTATTCAGTTTCACTATCACTTTATATTGTGAGTTAATCCTCATCGTTTTTTTTCTCTTATTGGGTTTTCCATGTAAAATATGGTGTTCATTGTGTTTATTTTTCTTTCTATTATCTGCATTTAATGTTCATACTTAATAATAGAATAGTGTGGTTGTGAAATTGATAAGTGTTGAAGTTTTGTGTTTGAATTTGGTGACAACTCATTCACCCCCCTCTCAGTTGTCATGTTCCTTTTAACACCTTCTCACCTCCTCATCCTTTCCTTTATATTCAAGGCTCTTTTGTACATTTTATAATTTTTTGTTGCATGTTTCTTATGATAATCATTTTTATTTTCATATTTATTTTATGGGATTGTTGTTGATTTTGTAAGAGTTCTTGGTTTCTCCAAAATTTTATTGTAATTTGAGTAGTATTAGCATCATATTAGGTTAGAATATCATTGTATAGCAGTGAATTTTCACCCCCCTTGCAAATTCCCCGTTTACACCCTTCACCTTATAAAAACAAAATCCAACCGTGCAATTCCACATCACGCATCTGTACTCCATCCACTTGGTGCTTGTTTGTAGTGTTAGAGGGGGAATTTATGTCAGAGATGCACACACGATGCATAGACATCTGTGCAACACACTATTGTCCTAACAATATTCCTACCTTTGGAATCTGCAGAGGCATTATGTTCTCCATTGGTGACAAAACGTAATACCCCTATGCCTTCCTCTCGACCTTTAAATGGCTCTTTCCCTCCTAATTAGCCTTCAAATGTCTATTTTTCACATTCTTCACATCCTCTACACACTCACTCGATTTGGCTTCACATTCTTGGCATCATTACTCCATATTATTGCAACTTCAAGCTACTAGCTACACTATCAACTCTTTCAACAATCACAAAATTCTTCACATCTACCACAGAAGCTACAACTTGGTGTCTTGTGAGACTACTTTTGACATCACTGCAACCACACCAATTTTTCCACAGTTGTAGACTTGGATTCCTCTCTCATTCACCTTGAGTGCCTTTGTTCGAGGGTGGTATTGTTACTTTCTACTATGGTGTTTTTGAATTTGAGTATCATATTTTTTCTTGTAGTGTTTGGTTTCATTTCCTTTCCAACATTTTTTCTTTATCACATTTCTACTCCTTTATCTATCTGGTTGTTCACAGATGTGGAAACAACAAAATGGGGTTTTGACTGTAGCAAGCCCTGAAACAGCCCCAACATTTTTCCCCTCTTTATTGTGTGTAGGCACTTGTTCATGTGTAGCTTGCAGGAGAACTGGACCCTTTGTGAGTTCATTTCTATCACCTTGCACTCTTGTCATTTCATACAACATATCTCTCTTATTTATGTCATTCTTTTATTTCCTAGTTTTAGTCATCATTGGTAAACATTGATTCCTAAGTTGTTAGTAGGTTTTTTTTATCTATGACTACCCTTCTTCACTAGTTTCTATCCATACAAACGCACCTACAGGACACCAATGCACCACGCTATCGTCCCTATTTTGTGTTGTTGTCCTCTAGCAGAAAGTTGTGTGAGGTACAATCTAGGTTCCAGGAACCTGCTATTTTAGCCCCATTAAAACTCTCAGGTTAGTAGAGTGATAGAAGCACTAAGAGTGCTCTTCATTCTCTATCCCTAGCATAAATAATTTTTCCAACTTGAGGTAGATTAGGTTAGCCTTCTACTCTCAAATATTTGTGACCTAGAGCCTTGGTGTGCTCAGTCCCCCTCTACATTTTGGCGAACCTGACGTGAACCATTTTGGTTCTGTTTGGAAATGATCAAAGAATATTTCCTCATATCATAGGAGTGTTGTGGGTGTGATTGTTGTGAAATTCTTAGCCTTGCAACCCAACCTACGACCCCTAGTGGCGTAGTAGGAAGGTTCCCTAAGCATTGCGGAATGAAACCTTGAGTGGGTCACTATCTAATTGTGAAACCCTTGTGGGTATCTGTGAAAGTTCTATTTAGTGTATGTAGAAATGGAGTCCTTACATCTACCCATCCCATCCACATAACTTGTGAATGGATCTCCTGCCATAACTTTCACCTCACAAGATTTTTCGATGAACTCCAACAGAGAAACATCTCCCTTAATCATCCCCTCAAGTATCAATGGAAACATCATAATTGGTGTTCTCATTGACCCTACATGTCAAGTGAATGTCATTACAAAGGAGATCATGTTAATAAATTTCTTACAGAAGGATGTATATGATGAATCTAAGAGAACTATTCATACACATGATGGGATTTTAGTTCCTCCCATTGGTTGCATCACCTTGTCAATCCTAGTTGAGCCTAGAACTACAAATACACTCTTTGATATCATCTTGGGGTTTGAACTATTCAAGGTAAAACTAGGCATCCCCTGGTTGGTTGCTATAAATTTAGTTCCCTCAATAGTCCATAAGTGCCTGAATTTTTCCCATGAGGGTTTGGTGCATGTAGTCCATGACATTGGTTATAGACCAATGATTGCATGTGGGGGCTACTCACTAGATCACTTTTGGCCTACCCCTATTGGTCCACTTCCTCCTAGGACAAACCTCTTGTATCGAACCTATGTGAAGTACAAGAGTGGGTGCATAATTCCTAAGGTGAGATACTCTCCTTATCCCTATGCCATTTCATATAGAGCTTGCATGAAGGTAGAACATGAGGCCACCTTGGCTCAAAAAATGGAAGAAGAGAAGCGCACCTAGGGCCATTCTTCTTCTTCTTCCACTGTCCCACCTATCGCTTCCTCTTACCCTACTATGGAACCATCCACTTCTTCTCCTATGCACTTGTTGGGGAGTCCAATGGTGCCCACTTGGAAAAATCCCAAGCATCTAGTGTTCAAACTTCCTATCTTACCCACAGTGCCTCGGCTCATTCTGTATGGTAAGGGGAAGGGTCCTCATGGAGTTTCCTCTATGTCTTAGCCTTCACGACCTCCTACTACTCCTATCTCTAAGGTAGTGAATGGGAAGAGGAACGTCGCTGAGGTGTTGGAGTATGCTCCCCCCATCACTGTTCCATCATCCTCTTCATCTCTTCCTCTTATTCCTATCTAAGAGTCTCTCCCTCCACCAGAAACTCCATGATAAGGGGAAGAGTCCCCAGGGAGTTTCCTCTATGTCTTGGCCTCCATGGCCTCCTACTGCTCCTACCTCTAAGGTAGTGAATGGGAAGAGGCCCATCATTGAGGTGTTGGAGTTTGCTCCCCCCATCATTGTTCCATCATCCTCTCCATCTCTTCCTCATGTTCTCATCCAAGAGTATCTCCCTCAACTGAAAATAGTTGTGATTGATACTTCAATGGTTGAATAGGAGTCTTCCATCCCTTCTCAAGTTGTAGCCTCTAGCTCTTGGAGTCATAGAAACTGCCTTGCGCACAAGCACAAGCGTCAAAGGAAGGCTCTAGAAATTGAGCAGGATGCCTTGCAAAAGAAGGAAGAGGAGTCAGTAGCTCCTACTTCAGCATCTTCTACTATGTCCTCCTCTCCCATCCTCTATACTTCAATTACCTCAACTCCAGTCTTACTTTCGGCTTCCCCAATGAGTGTGAATGGTCCTCACCTGAAGTGGTTGTAGGTATTCATTTCTCCTTTAGTTGAGTCTCCCCTTTTGATGTCCCTTTTGGCATCCCACCATTTTCAAAACCCATGGACATGCTAAATACCTTGGTGGTGTCTACCACATTTTTCTCCTCTTCCTCTGCACCCTCTACTTCATCTAGGGGGATCTCGCATCGTCTAATGAAGTAGAAGGGG
Organism: Sequoia sempervirens; assembly: GCA_007258455.2. NCBI lineage: Eukaryota > Viridiplantae > Streptophyta > Pinopsida > Cupressales > Cupressaceae > Sequoia > Sequoia sempervirens. Next base: position 14,167 of record VDFB02184689.1, on the reverse strand, counting down.
GAGGATGACCTCACTTGAAATGGGGTTTGGAAGAAGGTTTCACCCTCTTCGGAGGGTGGTTTTTCATTGGCTTGTGTTTTCCTAGTGATGAAGGAAGCCCCAGTGTCCCCAGAGTTTTTCACTGCTCTCAAATTTTTCAATGAGCCTAGCAGTGGATCCCAGGCGCCACCTCCCTTGTTCACTAAGTTTATGCATGGAACTCTTTTGTAGTGCATATTCAACTCTGTGGATGAGGTCCTAACCCTATCAACGATCCTTGTGAAATCACTTACATTTACCCCACAAGAACTGAGTGGAGAAGACCTCGAGGGGCCTTCTTCCTTGGATTTTGTTGTAGGAGGATCAGAGGGTTCCCCCCTTGATATTTCACCCTTGCAGATTCATCCATCCTCCCCTTATAGTGATCTAGACTAGGAGAATGACAACCTCTTGGTTGATAAGGACTAGGGGGCACCTCTACTTTATCTATAGATTAGATTGTGTGTGTGTATTGTGTTCCCCCATGCTTGTGTTACATGTTGCTAGATGACCCTTGTCACCCTTGTAGGTACTTGGATACAAGAGTGTTTTTGTGTCATAAAAATTCTTCTATTTGTCACATCATTCTTCCTCTATTGTGTATTGACTTTCAAAATTTGGGGACAATGAAAAATTGTTGGGGGAATTTAGGCCTCCCTTCCATGTTGACCCAATTTTTTATTTTTATTTTATTTTCATGTGCCTTCTTCACATGGTCTGATATAGTAGGAGGTTGATGACAATTCATTTATATACTATTATATATATTTATATTTATGAGCATGAGCAACTTTCACCCCAAAATATTATATCACCTTCTCTTGTACATTATGTTATTATCTCTCCTTTCTTTGCATCTATCTATTTTGCTTGTTTGATTATGTTGTGGTGCTCATGTGTTGTCCCTTGCATGTGCAACAATATTACCACGGTTACATCTTGTTATGTTCTATGAGCCACAACATCACTTTTTCATTCTTTCTTTTCTCTCCTTAGGATGTCACATGCATTTGTGTTCGGCATGCACCATCATAAGGGGGGGCTACCATATAATTTTTATTTTCAAAAAATGCATTTGGTGGCCAACAAATATTTTCTTGAAAATCTTTTCAAAATATTTTTCAAAAATTGTATTCCTCAACAAGGACCCCTAGCAAAATACTTTTCCTTCATCATGGGTTCGTAAAGAAATAATTTGAAAAAATTTCCTCCAAGGAGGGAGAACCTTCTCTGTTGGAGTACAGGGCCACTGAGAGGGGGGTTGAATCAGTGGTCTAATGAGGAACTAAATTTCAAAAATTTAACTTACTTGTATTATGCAAAGAGACCCATTGAAAACACTTCAAACATTATAGGTATTGAATGTTGAGGGAGTCACAATGATATGCAAATCAAAACATAATACTTGAAAAAATATGACTAATCAAGCACAATATAACAAACCACCAAGAGGAGACACAACACAAGTTTTAAGAGTGGAAAACCCTAAAAGGGTAAAAAACCACTCTAAAAATAAGTTTCATTAGGCCTCACTAGTTACAAATTGTATGCCTCACTAGTAAAAACACAACCCACACTGGCTAAACATCATGCTTCATTGGAAAACTAACCTACCTCACTAGAAAAAAAGGCCTCACTGGCTAAACATCATGCCTCACTAGAAAACTAACCTACCTCACTGGAAATCTAACCTACCTCACTAGAAAAACAAGCCTCAATGGCTAAACATCATTCCTCGTTGGAAAACTAACCTGCCTCACTACCAAACCAACATGCCTCACTGGAAAATCATCCAAAGAGAATGAATGAAAAACTAAAGGGTTACTTTATTTCAATACAAACCATTGCTTTATTTATGCATCAGCAAAACTTCATCTCCCTTATTCTCCCATACCACAACACTAAGTCATCAAAATCTTCACATACAGATATTCAATATGTAATTCTCCTTGTAAACATGAATAGAGATCTCTCTACAAGACTCCCCTTCTACACACACAATGATATGAACAATAAACTATGAGAACTTTTGCTGACAACTTATCTACTATCTTTAGATGACACAAAAATAAGTAATTCTTATGTAGAGACAATCAAGCTTTTTGGAAATTCCAATGCACTATAACTCACTAACCAAACAAACCATTATGTGCAAATCAAATCAAACTTCACAAGGTTTCTATCTTACTTAGACCACAATCATGATACCCTCAAAAAAAATTAAGATTCCTCAAACCATCATTCACAAAATAAAACACAAAGTAACATATAATCTTTTATCCTTTGTTATTCATGTAACCCATTTCTCTATATAATATTCACATAAACATAGTATCAACAAATTCAAAACCCTTTCATAGAGTTCATATTTCTATCCAAAACAAAAATAGAGCTCACACACCTACCGAAACCACCTCAATGCACTGGAATAGCTTTTAAATCCATTATCACCTCCATACAATTACTAACTAGTGCATAAATAAACACAGGAAATGACATCCAATCACCTGTCAAAATTTTCACACCTGGAAGTAGTTGTTCTTAGCTTTTTAAATCTAGACCTTTTGTCTTTCTCACTCACCAAATTCACAATTGAATAAAACCTTTGATCTTCCTTTTCAAACAATTATCAAACTATGTAACTGAAAGAAAGTCATTAACACTCAAATTCTTGTCAAATGAAAAGCCTCAGAAAGTGACTATTATGCAACTTTAAATGATGACCACTGATCTTGTACACCTGCCAATTCTCCAATAAAATAATAGTCATTGATCTCACATTGGGCGATAGCATATGAGTGTTTAACTTGTCTAGTCAGTTAAGGGGCCAATTTTCCAACGAGAGTAACCCCCTTAAGTCATTACTTAAGCAACTTTCCAACTTTACTGCAAGTCACTAGTCGATTAGAACATAAAGCAAAAATCTGCTTTGAAATTTTTCAAAAGGCATAAACATCTCAAGGTTTTTAGGGTTTTAGATTAGCCTTAGGGTTTTAGGTTAAATGATATGGAAAATTCAATGAAAAAAACCCTAAAAAGATATTTCTACCATTCTCTAAAGAAAATAAACAATGGGAAGAATGTCAACTTCAAACTTAAACCCTAATTCTCATAAGAACACCAAGAAAGGCCAAGAACAATAATCTTTTCTCCATATCACTACCCATGCCTTTTGAATGAATAATAATTACTGTCATAAATCAAAGCATCAATATCAAAGTGCATTCTTTGTCTCTAGAGTACATCAACACCATGAAATGACCAATACCATAAGATGAACCATGACAAGAATGAACGAATGCCTTCAACCATGTGATGATCAACAAAAATTTTGACTGTCTTGAAACAACATTGAAGCAACTCTGTGACACATAAACCATGAACACCATTTTGATATCAATGTTGTGAACCATGAACAAATTCCAACTTGCAAATCTCTAAGTGAACCATGAACAAATTCCAACTCACAACACTCTTTGCCAAATACCTATCAATACTACTTTTTCATCACTATCATGAAATGAATGAAGAAGCATCAACAAACCTTATATCATCTTTGACATCCTATCTCATCTTCTTAACAGTTGCATCAACAAGATGAAATGAATGATATACCTTGACATGAAGCAACCAAGTACCTTAAATAAATCAACCAACCAAACTCCATCTACCTTTGACATCAATGAAAAACATTAACAAAATACCTTTGACATCAATGAAAAACATCAACAAACTCCACCTTTGTCATTGATGGAAAAACAAACACTACCTTCTCTTCAAATCTCTCCCTCTTTGACATCAATGACAAAGGAGTGCATGAGAGAACTTGTTATACAATAAATTCCCCCCTGTAAGTGAGATTCCACACTATCAATGGCATATCTAAACTATTAGCAACCTATTGTGTGTCTCAAGGCAATAATAACTATACATTCATACTACCAAATTGAAAAGCAATCCACAAGTAACTGCCATTGTCCAAGCAAGGTCGCAAATTCAAGAAAATGGTTGAGTTTCCAAGAAATCACTGTGAACAAAAACCGCTTGCATCATAGAACCTCTAAAAATTTGAACATTGTCAAAGAGATAAGAAGCCAAACTATCTCAAGAACAATAACAAAAGTCATCAAAGAGGTACATTGTCACACTATCAACAAGGTGTCATCAAGCAACTTGAGAAACTATCATTAGCAACTACATGAGAAAGTACACTATCATCAATCAAATGAATATTATGTTGTCATATGATTACACTATCATCAAGAGTTATAAGTAGATTTCACTGTCATCATTGGATGCAAACATTGCATACTTGTCCACTGCCAACCATCAATAATGACAAGGCCTCTAGTAGAGAAGAATGCATATGTATCTCACTATTAGACTATCATCAAAGGGATTTTCAAAGATAATTAGAAACCATGTATACCACTATAATTGTTTAGCAAACCAAGCATGGAGAGAATTGTTATATATCATGAAGGGAAACTATCAAATATAATTCCCTTTGCATTTAAATACCATACTGTGACTGAAGAAAATCAATGCAACTACCTACTTTCAATAATGGTATACTACTATCATCACTGTGCATGAGGCAAGAAGAAACCATTTACTTTATTTATCTCAGTAGGAAACTCAAGAACCAAAGCATCCACAATACCACAGACCTTGAGCAAGGAAAATGGGTTGTCATGAAGCATTTATTGTGCAAGTAGCAAGCCCCAAATAAGGAACTATTAAATAAACAATTCTAGGTTAGAAGCATTGCAATTGAAAATCCAATTAAATGATATGAGGCAAGAAAATACCACAGCAAGTTCATCCATTGTCACTAAGATATCTCACACTATTAAGTAAAAGCACTAACAACATCACAATATCCTTGCAACAATAGTATTGTTAATAGGATCAAATCAACTATGAGATGTGCACACTGCAAGCTATCACTCCAATTTGTCAGTAACCTGTTATACCAATCACTATTATTGCACCATACTCCACTGGAAAATATTTCATCATTGTCACTCATATGAAAGAAAAGATCCTTAAGAAAAATCCAACAAAGCATTACTAACATATACTCTTATATTCACAAGACAATCAACACTTTACAAAAATATACAAAGGACTATCTCCTCACAAATCATTGACATATTGGCATAACATATCACTACACCTTCTTGGACAAAAATGGACTATCTCTAAGTTCAATGATAATAAAAAAATGGATAAACTCCCCTTGTGTGTCATGCAATAAATTGCATCTATTTGCAACAAGTGTACTTTATGAGACCATGTACTCTACTTTGAGATCAAAAAGTGATTTTTTTTATTACATAGGAATTTTATTGTTAAATCTACTCCAAATCACCATACTAAATGAGCAACTCCTTGACACTTTGTTGTATATTTATTTTGGGAAAATCTTTGTGGGAAAATCTAGCACTCCCCTTGCAAAAGAGGTCATGTCTACACACTTAGATTGAAATCAAAGCATTTTCATAGCACCAGTACTATCAAAATCCATCATTGTCTCAATGCAAAGCATTGTATTCTACTGAATCCATTACTATCAAGGCATCGAAACACTGCCAACATTGTCAAGATAGTTATTATATGAACAATTGTTATCAGAATCATTATCTTATTGTCATACACACACTTCACAAAGGCATAGTCTATACATTAAAACACAAAATTAAACTATCACAATCTTATGGAATTGTTACTCTATCAGCTATTGCTCAATCATTCATTGTGCTTCAACTATGTTTTCAACTGTTAAACCAACACTATGCATGGTCACCCAGTCCAAGACTAATGAATAGCACCAGATCTACAAATTTTATGCTATCATATGATTAGTCCAAAAGTAACTATACTATGATCACTGGAACAAATACTTTCTCAATTGTAGTAATGCACAACATGTAGATGAAAGCCTTGGACAAATGATTGCATCACTATTTATTGCAAAGATCTGATACTTTGACTGTCATAAGACTATCATAAACAACATGCTCACTAAATATCCTTCCCCTAATTTAGAGACACCTTCTACATCTTCTTCTTGCTCCTACATGCTACAAGAGAAAGTATTATTTCCAATAGTTTCATTAACATGAAAATCCTAAGAGACTGCCCTTGATTCACTATCCTTAATCATAATTAGTCATCCTTTAGTTCTCATCCTGGTTCAACTATTGACAACCTATTTGTTTTTTCCTAAGGGGCTAAATGATAAAGCAATAATCATCTCCCTTCACTTCATGCTACTAATTATGTAATCATGAATGTTACTTGTGCAATATGCACAAGTTTAGGTTCTATCTTTTCTTTCTCTTGTTTTCTTCTCCAAACTTTCATAGTGCATGTCTACATGATATGATTAACTGGTTTCATTAAATCACTCCTATAATATTGTTCTTTATGTCCAAACTTATGGAATCTATAGCATTTGACCTTGTCACCAATATGAGAAACAAAAGAATTATATCTTATTGAGAATCCAAAAACATCATTTCTGACTTGTGTATCACAAAAACTTGCAATGTGACCTAGATGATTGCATTTATAATATAAAACCTTACTTCTTCTATTTGACCATTCATAAGAGCTCTTATTCCATCCAACTTTATTTTCATGCATCCAACACTCTCTTTCTCTATGACCAAATTCATAACAATAATAACAATAACCATGAAAAGAATTTTCAAACCTAGACATTTAATGTTGTTCTAATTGAAAAATCTTCTAAACTTGTTGTTGTTGACTTGTCCAGGAGCATTTTATTTTTTCTTCTTCTTTTCTTTATTCTTAGGAGTAGAATAATAATATTTTAGATCTATTTTCTTCCTTGGTGTTTCTCTGACCTTAGAACTCTACCCTTTTTCAAAGCCTAAACTAGTAGTATCCTTGTGATATTTTTGCTTGCTCAACATCTCATTTAAGAAATCAGTGCTCTTTTCAAATTGTAGATTCTTGTGAAACATGGAAGATGTATTTTCTAGTTCCTTTCTCAAATAAACTATCTCTAACTCATACCTTTCACAATCAACCTCTTTTTCCTTAAACTAATTTATGACTTCTTCTATTTTCTTAACTTCTACAACTTATATCTTTAAATCTATGACTAGTTTTTCTACTTCTTCAAGGGTTGGAATTTTTTTGGCCTTGGACTCATTTTCTTCTTGAAGCTAAAACTTTAATCTTTGATTCTCCTTTTTGAGGTTCTTGATCTCATCCAAGAAATAAATAAGTTCACCTTCAAGATCAATTTCATATTCGTCTTCATCATACTCTTGTTCATATTCACTCACAAAGCAGTATCCTTCATTGTCAACATTCTCAACTACAAATTATCTTCTAATCTTGTATCTTCTTCAATTTGTAAATCATTTCTTATAACTGCTTCTTCATCATCCTTTGTATTTGGTTTAGGTGGTGCTTGTTGTTTAGCATTCTGCTAGTTATTTCTTTTTCCTTTATTTCTTTTACTTTTTACCATGATAAGTACTCCACTGCCAGGGTCACCTAAGTTGATTAAAATTGTACAAGGAACCTAATTTTTTTATACCACTTGTTGGAGTACATGACCACTAAGAGGGGGTGGTGAATCAATGGTCTAATGAGGAACCAAATTTCAAAACTTTAAATTACTTGTATTATGCAAAGAGACCCATTGAAAACACGGAGACATGACACAAGGTTTATGAGTGGAAAACCATAAAAGGGTAAAAAACCACTCTAAAAATAAGTATCATTAGGCCTCACTATTCAAAACCTCACTAGTTACAAATTGTATGCTTCACTGGAAAAAAAACAAGCCTCATTAGCTAAACATCATGCCTCACTAGAAAACTAACCTACCTCACTAGCAAAAAAAGACTCACTGGAAAATCATCAAAAGAGAATGAATGAAAAACTAGAGGGTTACTCTATTTAAATACAAACCACTACCTTATTTCTACATTAGAAAAACTCCATCTCCCTTATTCTCCCATACCACAACACTAAATCATCAAAATCTTCACATACAGATATTCAACATGTAATTCTCCTTGTAAACATGAATAGATATCTCTCTACAAGACTCCCCTTCCACACACACAATCATATGAACAATAAATAATGATAAATTTTGTTGAAATTTTATCTACTATCTTCATATGACACAAAAATAAGTAATTCTTCTATAGAGACAATCAACCTTTTTTGAAATTCCAATGCACTATAACTCACTAGCCAGACAAACCCTTTTGTGCAAATCAAATCAGACTTCACAAGCTTTCTATCTCACTTAGACCATAATCATGGTACCCTCAAAATATTTGCAAGATTCCTCAAACCATCATTCACAAAACAAAACACCAGGTAACATATAACATTTTATCCTCTATTATTCATGTCCTCCATTCCTCTGTAAAATATTCATAGAAACGTAGTACCAACACATTCAAAACCCTGTCATAGAGTTTTGATGTCTATCCAAAACAAAAACAGAGCTCACACACCTATCGTAACCATCTCAATACACTGGCATAACTTTTAAATCTATTGCCACATCCATACAATTACAAACCAGTGCATAACTAAACACAAGGCAATGACATCCAATCACCTATCAAAGTGTTCACACTTGGAAGTAGTCATTCTTAGATTTTTAAATTTGGACCTTTTGTCTTTCTCACCCACCAAATTCGTAATTGAATAAAACCTTTGATATTCCTTTTCAAACAGTTATCAAACTATGTAACTAAAAAAAATTCATTGACACTCAAATGCCTATCAAATGAAAAGCCTCAGAAAGTGACTGCTATGCAACTTTAAATGATGAACATTGATCTTCTACACCTGCCAATTCTCCAATCAAATAATAGTCATTAATCTCACATTAGGTGATAACATATGAGTTTTTAACATGTCTAGTCAATTAAGGGGCCAATTGTCCAATGAGAGTAACCCCCTTAAGTCATTACTTAAGCAACTTTCCACCTTTTATTATAGTCACTAGTCGATTAGAACATAAAGTAAAAATATGCTTTGAAATTTTTCAAAAGACAAACATCTCAAGGTTCTTATGGTTTTAGATTAGTATTAGGGTTTTAAGTTATAGGATATGGAAACTTCAATGAACAAAACCCTAAAAAGAGATTGCTACCATTCTCTGAAGCAAATAAACAATGGGAAGAATGCCAACTTTAAACATAAGCCCTAAATCTGATAAGAACTCCAAGAAATGCCAAGAACAACAATATTTTCTCCATATCACTACCCTTACCTTTTGAATGAACAATAAATACCTTGTCATAAATCAAAGCATCAATATCAAAGTGAATTCTTTGTCTTGAATCAAATAATACATCAACACCATGAAATGACCAATACCATAAGATGAACCATGACAAGAATGAACAAATGCCTTCAACCATGTGATGATCAACAAAATATTTGACTGTTCTAAAACAACACTAAAGCAACTCTTGACACATAAACCATGAACACCATTTTGATATCAATGTTGTGAACCATGAACAAATTCCAACTCACAACACTCTTTTCCAAATACCTATCAATACTAATTTTGTATCACCATCATGAAATGAATGAAAAAGCATCAACAAACCTTCTATCATCTTTGGCAGCCTCTATCATCTTCTTAACAGTTGCGTCAATAACATGAAATGAATGATAGACCTTGACATGAAGCAACCAAGTACCTTGAATAAATCAACCAACCAAACTCCATCAAATTTTTACATCAATGAAAAATATTAACAAAATACCTTTGACATCAATGAAAATCATCAACATTCTTTTGTGGGAAAAGTTTTGTGCTTCCCCTTGTGAGGGGGCTTTCTTCCTTTCGAATTTCTTGATGAAGTGAAATATTTCAAAAGGATTCCTTGATGTTGAATTGATTTTTGAAAAATATTGTTGCACTTTCAAATAGAGTTTCCCTTGAGTGGACCCCTTTGAAAGCTCTTCCTTCAATTGTCAACTGTCTATGTGACTGATGATATTCTTGTCTGGCTGCATGGATTTTTGTTATCTAACATGTTTTGTCTATGGATTAACATGTTGCTTTGTAGGTACACCTGTGAAGTTGCTTTCCAATCTAACTCTATAGAGTCCCTTACTCTAGGCTTCCTTTAGGAGAGAGTAATTTGGGGCACCTTCTTTGCAATTTTGAGGACCTGCAAAGTGCTTACATCTTGTGGGATCTATTCACCATTGGTTTGCGGGGCTCTAATACACTTCTTTCAATCCTCCTCAAGAGAGAGTACCTGTGGAGCCGTTTATGTGCCCTATGCTTTCGAGCATGCTAGATTATAGACTGCTTCCTTGATGGTTTAGGTATATTTTTCTTGGAACTCTTTTGATCTATGTTACCAAACACTCGTTGACACTCATGCTTGCTAAAGTGGGGGAAAATGCATAGGAGTGAATTTTCACCCCCCTTGCAAATTCCCCTTTTACACCCTTCACCTAGGAAAAATCAAATCTAAACACGCAATTCCCATCCATACTCCATCCACTTGGAATTTTTTTTAGTATTAGTGGGGGGATTTCTATTGGGGATGCACATGTGGTGCATGGACATCTATGCAGCGTACTACCATCCTGATAGGATTCCTACCTCTAGAATTTGTAGAGGCATTACATTCTCCATTAGAGATGAAACGTAACACCCCTACAACTTCTTGCCAACCTTTGAAGGGCTCTTTCCCTCCTAATTGGCCTTCAAATGTCTATTTTTAACATTATCCACATCCTCTACACACTCATTCGATTTGGCTTCACATTCTTCGCATCATTACTCCATATTATTGGAACTTCAAGATACTAGCTGCACTATCAACTCTTTCAACAATCATATAATTCTTCACATCTACCATAGAAGCTACAACTTGGTGTCTTGAGAGACTACTTTCAATGTTGTTGTGGCCACGCTGACTTTGCCACAATTGTAGACTTGCATTCCTCTCTCATTGGCCTTGAGTGCCTTTGGTCGAAGGTGGTATCATTACTTTCTACTACGTTGTTGTTGGATTTGAGTAGCATAGTGTTGCTTGTAGCGTTTGGTTCCATTTCCTTTCCATCATTGTTTCTTTATCACATTTCTACTCCTTTATCTATTTGGTTGTCCATGGAGGTGGAAACACCAAAATGGGGGTTTGACTACAGCAAGACCCAAAACAACCCCAACATTTTTCCCCTCTTTATTATGTGTAGGTACTCGTTCGTGTGGAGCTTGTGGGAGAACTGGGCCCTTCATGAGTTCATTTCTATCACCTTGCACTCTTGTAATTTCATACAACATATCTCTCTTATTTCTATCATTATGTTATTTCTTGTTTTTAGTCATCATTGGTAAACCTCAATTCCTAAGTCGTTAGTAGGTTTTTGATATCCATGACTAACCCTCTTCAATTTCTATCTATACAAACACCAATGCACCTGCAAGATGCCAGTGCACTGCACTATCATCCTTGTTCTATGTTTTTGTCCTTTGGCAAAGAGTTGTCTGAGGTGTAGTCTAGGTTCTAGTAACCTACTCATTTAGCCCCATTAAAACTCTTGGGTTATCAAAGTGGTAGAAGCATTGAGAGTGCTCTTCATTCTCTATCCCTAGCATAAAGCATTTGTCGAACTTGAGGTAGATTAGGGTAGCCTTCTACTCTCAGCTCTCCATGACCAGGAGCCTTGGTGTGGTTGGTCCCCCTCCTCCACAATCATATGTTTAGATAAATGTATATTATAATTCAAGAAGTTATATATGTTGTATTGATTGAGTTATATTCTTATGATGAGTGGTGTTTAAAATATATAATTTCTTTGAGGTTGGGCATGGAAAATGGAGGCATGATGGTATATGAGCATTTATTAAAAGATTATTATCTTGAGAAAATTTGAAGTACAAATATGTGTGAGGTTCATAGATGTAACAACCATCTTGAAATAGTGTAACTATGAAATGAATATGGATAATGAAATTAATTCTATGGTCCATCAATTTTTTGGTTGGTAGAAGAATTTAATGTAAAATAGGAATATTATTCTATAGTGATAGAATCAAGTGAGATTCATTATTTTAAAACCTTAGCTTTAGGTTCATGGAATATTCATACAAGGTAAATGAAATTTTTTTGTTCTTCATGTAATTATTTTCATTGGAATGAGGATGATTTAAAAGACTAGGTTGATGAATGGTGTTCTAGAGCTTTAAATCTATTTAATATGTATTCACCTCCCTAAGCATTAAAAATCATGGAGATAGAATAATCAATTAACTTTGACCATATTTTATATCTTATGGAACTAGGTATTATATGCATTATTTAATTAAAATTAATATATTACCTCATTATGTAGTAATTTTGTATCATTTATTAAATTAAAAAAATTGTACAATTCAATGAAAGAAATTTTAATGAAGTTATCACAATGAAGATAATAAATAAATAATGGATTAAATAATGAAGATAATGAAATTAACAGTACCTATCATAGACAAAGAATACATTGAGTATCCTATGGTATTTTTGGTTGTTAACATAACATATCTTAGAATTTATTCAATGAAGAAGTTTGATTTATGGTTGTTCAAGAACATTGACACACATAGGATAATTTAATTATTCTACCTTTTTGGTTGCATTGAATGTTCAATTGATTGAATCTAGGGGTAGAGTGTTCAATAAGAACTTGTGGAAAGTGTGAATAAAACCATGAACCTTGACACCATAAAGAGTATATGGGATCCACATGGTTCATTGGATTGGATGGTAGAATGGCACATAAGTTATATAGTTTTCAAGTATATTATCAAGTTATTAAAATTATTATCTGAGTATATTTTTGTAGACACCTAAAATATGACCTTACCCAACCACACCTAAATTTAGCCTATTTTTAGCCATAAATGTATGTGTTGGCTACATGAAATGTTTTACAGTGGGTATTTTATTTTGATTTATCTTTTGATAATTATCATTTTACCCATGACTACACCTACTTACACCCACCTTGATCTATCTATATCTTACATCAGGTGTATAATGGGGCATCATCTTATTATGTATGCTTGTCATTGCTTGAGTGTCAAGTTCATGCAAAGGTTGCCTTGTCACCTTGGTTCCTCATACCTTGGTGCATACTTACCTTTTCTATATCAAATCTTAGGATTACTCAATACATACTGGCATATTCTATCCATCATCATTGAATTCACCTTCCTTTTCATCCTCTTTCCATAAAATTACCCTTCCTTTTCATCTCCTTCATCCTCTTTCATCTTCCATTTCATCTATTTCTTGATCCTAATCCCTCATTGTTTTCTTCCATTTCGAGAGCACATTTGTGTTCTCCTAACCCACATGTCCTCTTGAGAGGGCATCCCATCACCTAATCATTAATATTTTCCTCTTCATCCTAATCTTTCCTTATTCATCCTTCTCCATCTTATCATTTATTGTGGTACCATATTTGATCTATATCCTCTCTCTACTATATGTTAAACTTCTTTGATACAACGCCACTTCACAACATCATATCAAAGAGGGGGGAAATGTAGAAACCTAAAATATTACCTTACCCAACCACACCTAATTTTAGCCTAGTTTAAGCCATTAATTAAATAAATATTTGATATTTATTTAATTATTTCCATCTTTTCATAATCCTTTAATTAAATAAATATTTATTATTTATTTAATTCACACTATGATCCCATTAATTAAATAAATACTTTATTTATTTAATTAATTTCCTTTTATCCATTATCATTGTCATCTCATCCTAGCCCTCCATATTCTTCACATGGATCATAATCTAATTTTTTTTGCATGTGACAAATGTCCCCTTCACACGTCTAACTAACTCGTTGCCTAGATTCATTTATTCTAGACACCTACCTAAAAGTTGAAAACTAACTTTTCATCTTATCCATTCATCTGATTTAACCTCTTAATCCTAACCATTTCCATAAGGATTATGTCCTTATCCATATCCTAAACCTAAATCCTATCCAACAAGTGATACTTGTCATATGATTGCATCCTTGACCCAAACCCTAACCCTCGTTAAATCATAGCCATCCATCATCAATCATTTCTAGCCCTTGATTTTTCCTCTTCAAGACTCT
>VDFB02184687.1:0-23027 GCA_007258455.2 Sequoia sempervirens | reverse complement strand
GGATTCTTTGATGTTGAATAAATTTGCAAAAAAACACTCTTAGACTTTCAATCAATGTGTCCCTTGAGTGGAACCCTCTTCTTTTGAAGGGTTCTTGAGGGATCCCCTTGGAAAGCTCTTCAATTTCTTGACTATCTATGTGACTATTTGTCTATCTGCCTATGTGGCTACTTTTCATTTTCTAACATGTTTCTTATCTATGGATTAACATGTTGCTTTGCAGGTGCACCTGTGAAGCTACTTTTCAGTCCAACTCTATGGAGTCCCCTTTCATTGGGCTTCCTTCATGAGAGAGTAATTGGGTGAACGTATTCTTTGTAGGCCCAAGGGCTTGTGAAGCACTTTCTTCTAGTGGGATTTGTCCATCATTGGTCTACAGGCCTTTAGTGTACTTTGTTCAACTTCATAGTTCCAGAGCTGCAAACTCCTTTGTTCAATTCTCCTAGAGAGAGTACCTATGGGAGTCCCTTTGCCCCATGGTTTCCCTTTTGAGTTTTCTAGATTACTCCTCGCCTCGATGGTTCCTGCATGCATTTCTAACCTCCGGGATCTACTATACAAATCACCCATTGAAACTCATGCTCGCTAAAGTGGGGGAAAAATGTATACGCGTGAATTCACATCCCTTGTGCAAATTCCCCTTTTGCATTCCATCAACTTAGGAAATCAAACTTGAAGGTGAAATTCCACATCACCCTTTCAAAATACATCCACTTGGCACATGTTTTGTGTGTCCGTGGGGGGATATTTATTAGGTACATGAGGGCAACATGCAGATGTTTGTGTGGCATGCTACCATCCCTTATAGGTTCATGCCTCTAGTTTCCATAGGTACATTACATTATCCATTAGGCACAAAGCGTAACTCCTCTGTGTCGACCAACCGATTTGAAAATGGTTCTTTCTCTCCCATCATGAACATGAAATGGCTATCTTGTTGTGTGAACCTAGATCCCAAACCTGCAATTGCACAAGAAAAAAATAACGCATTAGATTGAATGCAAGTTAGAATGTAGATCCCTTAATAAATCCATTTATCAATGCTCAAAATAGGAAAATGAAAGCAATACAATGAGAAATCAATAAAAGATATTAAATCCTATGAAAGCAATGTAAATTCTTGATCTCTTGAGGGAGTTGGTGCCAATTTTATGTGAAAATTGGCCTTTTCCCAACTTCAATGCTAGCTTTGATGATTTGATGAAGATTGTGATCCACTTTGATGAAGAGTGATGGGTGCTCCAAGATGAAAACCTGCATAGCCTAGCTACAACAGCATGGGTGAAGATTACAAATATTTGAGACAGTAAGTTTACTCAAATTGTGGATGGATAGAATGAGGAATTAAGCCTCTTATTTATAAAATGTCAAGTTGAAGAGATGTCCAAAATGGAGCAATGTAGGACTAAGAATCAACCAATGACAAGAAGCCACATGTCATCATGTGAATGGTTGAGGAATGTGCAAGTTTCAAAGAATGTGTTAATAAATGCATATATTTAAATTTTTAAATTGTTGAAATGACATGTAAGAGGGAAAGAAGGTGCAATTGAATGCCACTTGGCTCAAGGAAAATGACTTTAGGTGGAGTAAATGCCTTGTTGGAAGGACAAAGACCACTTGATTTTGAATTGAAATTTGAGGAATATTCCTTGAAAGATGCCTTGTTGAAAAAAATAGAGATTTAATATCAAATAACTCTATTTTCATGTGCAAGTGGCAAAAGATGGAGGATGGGACATGAGAAGAGATTAAATTAATCAAGGTTAATTAATTTAATGAAGGGATTAGGTTATTTGACTAATTGATTTAGATTTGTGGGTTGAAATAAATCAAAAGGAGGTGAAAATGATTAAGACCTAGTTAAATAAATATTTTGATTTATTTAACCAAAGGGGGTGATGTTTGATTAAATTAGATAAATGTTTGATTTATTTAATTTAATAGAGGAACTATAGAGATTAAATTAAATAACATGAATTATTTAATTAAAACAGAGATTTAGGAGTTAATTAAATAAAATGGTTTATTTAATTAACAAAAGATAATGACTTAACAAGATAAAATTGATTTATTCTATTAAGAGATGAAATGTGATGAATTTAATCAAATAGAGGTTATTCGATTAAATGGTTAGACCAAGGGATGATTAAGGATGAAATGGTGTTAGTGGTCATGATTAGATGTGCAATGTCAATCATATTTTACATGTCTAGATTTTGCCCCCTGAAGCAATGCAAATTTGTTATGCTGATTCAAAGAATACACCTATCCTCGACCAAAGCCAATACTAATTTTTTCGCTTTCAAAAAACTTCTCCTAACTCACACTCGGGTGAAGGAAAATATGGTAATATACTATCCACTTGAGAGGATTGGACGAAATTTTGATTTTGGGTGATCTTGCAGCAAGATGACACTAGTTCATTGTGTCAAAAAGGCTCCCTAAAGGCTAAAAATGTCTAAATGCAATAAAATGATGTAAAACAAGCCTCAACTAGACAAAAATAGGTTCAAGAACTCAAAACCCTGGTAGGATAGTCAAACAGGATCAAAAAAACCTTAATTTTCAGGCTTAAAAAGGCTTCGAGGGGTCACTTTCAATTCATTTTCACTCACAACCCTTTAGCAATTCTGAGATTTGAGCTCTGACATTCTGATAAGATGGTGCAACAATAGCTCCCAATGCACATTTTCGATCGAGTACGGACATACCAGTGACCTCCCCACATTGGGGCACTGATAAGTGATCCTTACTGTAGCTTTGTTTTTCATTTTTCACGTTCATTTAATGCTTTTAAACTTAGTTCTTTTGTAGCGGTGCTATATAGCGCCACTCAAGAAACAAGCTGCACATTTAGTAGGTCAAACTAAGCCACCATTGTTAAAGTGCACTGCAGTGGTGGAGTTTCGAGTTTGGGGACAAATTTCAAACTCTGAGGCATACGTCACCTCCAACAGGATACTTCAAAGTCCGACGTGGCAGTGGACTTTTAGAATAGGGTTTTTTGCAAACTGCACTGCCTTTTATAAAAGTACACCGTGGTGGTGCATTTTCATAGTTTAGCACTTCAGCGTCGTAGTTTGAAATTCAAACCATGATGCCTTCACAAGTAGCCATGTTGGGTGGATTTTGGATGTTTTGAATGAAATTTCTCAAAAATTTTAACATGGTGACCTTGCCTAATGTAGGACGCAGTGAGGGAGCTCTATTCTCAAGAGCACAGATTGTGGGAGATTTTCAGTTACCTATGAGACCTTAGCAACATGGAGCAGGATCAGCTGTGGGACATGGGATTGTGGTACATTTCATACATAACACTCATGCATACCCACCTTGGGATGATGTCAGCGCTTGTCGAGAGATGGCACAATGAGACCTCATCTTTCCACCTTCCTACTGGCAAGGCTACTATCACCCTAGAGGACATGTGGTGGATCCTTAGGTTGAAGATACATGGGCAGTGCGTTATTCATGACATGGATGTTGGATGGGATGCCTGTCATACAATCCTTGCTACGGAGGATGTTATCTACTGTGAGGGTCAGATAGAGTTAGAGTGTCATAGGGCCTTGACCTCTCCCTTCCGCTTGGTGGTTGCAGTGATTATTTTAGGTCCTTGCTGCCCTCGGATCACGAGAGTTGATATTTCCATTCCTGCTGGGGTCTCGCTAGGAGAAGATGGTGATGCGTGACATGCCAGTTCATTTTGCTTGGGGGCTTGTTCTTCTAGCCTCACTCTACAGGGACCAATATGAGTACGTCTACCTTGATGATAGAGCACTCAGAGCAGGTGTTACACTTCTCCATGTGTGGGCGTAGGAGCACATCGCCGTTCTTCAGCTACGAGTCATTGCAATGCTATTGGGGCTTGATGATCCCCTGGTGTGGCATTACAGAGGTGGTGTGTCCTTTACACGCATGGGTGAGCACAAGATTCCTCACTATAGGAGGGTCCTGGATGAGATGCAGGTTTTTACATGGCACCCATACCTTGGTCACCCTGGGTGGGCCGATGATGCACAACAAATCTTCTTTTCCCATTAGGATCGCTTTATGCAGGGGCGAGAGCATACGATGGTGGAGAGATACCTGCTAGGGCACATCCAACATCAGTTTAGTGAGCCACATGACCGACAAGATGATGACTATGTGGCCATATTTTTTTGTACTCTATCATAGGGTTCATGGTTGATACTCTACCTCAGGTAGGGTTCATGGTGGCGATACATTCCTACCTCTAAGGTAGTAGACAACTTCAGACAGTTGGTGGCCCGCAGATCTAGGCATGACACAGGCCTATAGAGATTGGTTTTGGCCACCCCTATGATTGACAATTCTAGGAGCACCCTCCGCTTGGTGGAGATCGAGGGGTAGAGGGGGAGGACAAGGACAAAGAGACGGTGAGTGGCAAGATCAGTCGGTCAAGGTTCCAGTTCAGTTGGTTGAAGCTAATGTTTAGATGTAGGACTAGGAGCAGGTGCCAGCTAGGAAGCAGGAGTAGGCAGATGTACCACCATGAGCTAAGGGTAAGGGTCAGCCCCACATGCAGCCCGCACAAGCATAGCTAGCAGGACAACCAGATCCCCAAGATGCACTGATTGCATAGATGTAGGCTCAGGTTCAGACCTTGACGAAAGAAAGGGATCAGGCCAGGGCTGAGAGAGACCAGGCCATTTTGTAGAGGCAGGCTACAGAGCTACAGGTGGCCATAGAGATGGGTCAGAGATGGTAGTTAGAGAGTATAGCAGCCTCCTCCTCTCAAAGCATAGTGCCTCTTCGATCCTATAGGGAGGCCATCTGGGAGGCCAACTATTATCACTTGCATTATCACCAAGCCATACCAAGAGTAGAGTGGGACCCAAATTTCTCATAGCAGACTAGCCACATACTAGTAAAGGGTCATGGTGATAGAGGCAAGGGCAGCAGATACGAGGGTTAGGCTTCATTTTGATTGAGAAATCATTTTTCATGCCATATGGGCTCATTTTTTATAGTCTGTTGGGCCTTTTTGTACTTATTTGACACACATGTATAGTGATCTAATTATTTTGTACTATGATAGTTACTTGATGATGATATATATGAGATGATGGTGTTGATATGATGTGACATGTGTCATTTATTTATTCTTTTATGGATGGTTATATTTCTATATGCTATGCAATAATGTTATGGTGTTATGATATGTATATATGGATGCATTTATTGTGATGTGGTACACACTAATAGATCTATGTTATTCCTTTTAATAAATGACATATGTAAATGGATTTATGTGATATGTGATATGGATGGATGATGATTTACGTTTTTATGATGATGTATGATGTAATGTGATTTATGTATGTTGATGCAAATGATATGATATGTGATATGAGATAGATTATGTAAAATGATATGGAGATGATTTATGCGAAATGATATGTGAATCATGATTATAGAATGCTTTTATAAAATGATTATGAATGGATTACGCTTTTAATGTAATTGATTTTTTATGTTCCTATTATGCTTTGAATGTTTATAATGGTATGGAATGATTTATAAAATGAAATGCAAAAATTAGTACGATGTGGTTATTTATGAGATGTTATGGATGACTGATGGATGATATCTATGCTTTTATGGTTATGTATGATGTAATGTGAATGCAATGGTCATGCTTTATATGATATGTATTGATGATGCAAATGAGATGGTTTTAAGATGCTGAGAATAACAAATAAATATTATCCTAAACATGTTAAATGATTGTGGGATGTATGTGATGCATTTATTGTGATACGATGTAATATGTGAAATGATATGTTAATGCAAAGTGGTATGATGATGCTTTATGCAAAATGGATGTAATGTGAGAGATGACTTTATGATGTTTATATAATGTGAATATGTATGCTTATAATGCATTGGATTATCTTTAATGCTCATGTACCTATTATGTTTGATTATGTAATATATGGTAGTATGAAATGATTATGAAATATTTCATGCAAATGAATGTTATGCGATGGTTTGTGTGATGAATGCAATATAATGGAAAATGGGTGTAATGTGATGATTTATAAATGTGCTTATTTATGAAAAATGCTTATAATAACATATTTACGTGATGATGGAGATTCAATGCATATGTTTCCTATATGATGTGTTATGCAAATGATTTGTAGATGCAGGATTGATGATGATGATGATTAACTATCATAGTACCTTGTTATTGTGAAGAGCAAGAAGGAATGAAAGAAGAGAAGACATCAAGACATAAGATGATGAATATGTAAGTGATGATGACTACTTGCCGAGGAGTTAGGATTTTCAAAGGGCCAATTTCCCTATGTTTGATAACACCTATGGTACGATGCATCAAGATATAGAGAACCAAGATGGCATTGTACTTAGTGTTATGAACTTTGACTTGACAAACATATAGGAGTATTCTTGTTCACATCTGACATACAGAAACCTTGCTAGGATGCACTTTATAAGTTTCAAACATCTCAAACCAAAACATGGAAAGGTATAACCTATCAATGCAATAGTCAACAAGTTGTCCAAAACACCCTCCATACAAACCTAACAGAGCAAGTATTCACCAAGGTTATATTACAAGAACATCCAACAAGCACAATAGATAAAATATAATGATCATTGTCCCATTCCTATCTCTCTAAATCCATTTGTTTGGACATCATTGAGAGGTTATTGGAATGAGCGTAAAGAGATAAGTCAAAAGACAAAGATAAAGTAAACAAACAAGCTGATGTTCTTCAATACCACTAACCAAAAGGAAACATGTTTTTAAGGATAAAAACTGAAACTATTGCCAAAAGATAATGCCCATTGTAGGAAGGATGCATCCTAGGACATGTTAGTGGATGGAGGCACGTCATTTTGTTTATCCAAACCGCTCTTTCTGATAAAGCCCATTGTAGGAAGGACACATCCTAGGACATGATGTTATCAGATTGATTTGGGACTAATTGGATGATGGGTTATCAACACAAAGATTTTACCAACTTGTTTACGTACTGACTTAAACCTAAGACTTGACGTTTTGAGTTTTCACTTTTTAACCTACTAGACTTGTTTCTAACTATTTTACCAAAGGTTGAGGATGGCGATCATTTATTATGAGTGATGTTATTGTGGGTGTAAGCAAGATGATACAAATGGATTTTTTCAAATATTTGGATGTTTTTGGAGTTATGCAATGTTTTGAGGTTGTTTTGGGTATTTTTTGAGATTTTCAAATGTTTTTATTTTTTGATTTTTCAATGCTTTTGGGGTTTTCTAAGATTTTGACCAAGAGACTAACCTAAAGACCTATCTTAGGGCCTCGGGGTCTAATCAACATATTAGCCTTGCCTACGTTATACATGCAGAGACCACATAGTTTGACTGACGACTTGACTGATTTACAGATGAAGATATACATGATGAAATGTCAATTTATTATGACAAACTCTAAAGGACTTATTAGCTCTCAAAAATGTAGGTTGAATGCCTCAAGAGGTTGCTAATCTCTTGATACGCTTTAGGGTAACAGAAAAGGCCAAGATAACTCAACCTTCTACTCTTTAGGTGCTGCTAAACCCAGGCGGATGTACCTTTTGAATTGAGAAGACTTATCTTATGATTATCCGTTTGAAATGCTTTGTCCACAATGGCAGATGACAGTGAACAAAATGAAATCAAACTTGATAGCAATATTCAGATCTAAAGCCTAAAATACTTGATTAATAGATATAAAGAAATTGAGTGAATTCAAATAATGAAATTGCAGAGACCAGTGCCTTATTGGGTATGCGGAGTCAAATGAAACAGAAGTGGGCAACTTATTCTGGCAGAAAATCAAATTACAGGCATATGATCTGTTCATAACTTGTATAAACAATGCAGGATTATGACTACTAAGCTCTACTTTGATAATCCAAATGAATCTTCCTGATTACTGTGATAAATGAAAAGGATTTAATCTCTACTTGAGAGAACCAGTCAATTAATCACACAAATACAACAAATGTGCATTGATAAACTGAAAGTAAACTTGTTACATCAATTTAAACAACCAAAAAGAATCAACTTGGAGACAACTTTATCAATACTTTTCAATAAGTTCAACATACAATTGACACCAGAAATAACCTGCCACACCAGCTGATTTTCATTGAATTTGCCATTTGAAAACATGCAACATAGTCTCTGATAAGAGAAATTATTCTACTATAGCCATTCCTAATCTATTGTATGTAATCTAAAATCTGATGTTTTTCAATTACAATTGGGGTGCATATATATACACCAGCAATCAGGAAACAAAATGTTTCAAATTCATGTCGGCCACCGAAGAAATCGGGCTCAAACAATATCGGCCTGCAACGGTTATATGAATTCACATGTCGGCCATAGGATTTTAATTTTTGTTATTCACTAGTGAATAGTCGGCAAGACACGACCGTTTCGTCATGACCTCCTACCACAAACTCATGCCTTTGCCGATGAACCACCATAAGCATAGTCGGGGAAACATATAGAACTCGGTGAGACTCTACCCTGATAGCCACAACATATGTCGATAGATGTCTCCATTGTCACCAAAACCATATGAACGTTACACCGATAGACTGCAAGTGAAAACCAGTCGCTGTGACAGTACAAAGGTCCTACCAAATGCCGCCTACATACAAACTTCAATCATTGTGACACAGATGAGTATTGCTGATAGGCAACACAGACTCATGCAAGCGGAAAACACAAAATTGATTGGGGAGACAAAAATGAACCAACACCGACAAGGACCAAAATGTGGAAAATGCAGACATGGATCCAAAGGGGAAATATGGAAAAATATGAGTGGAATATGCACATGGTAGGACCAAATCCGGAAGATTATGAGGTAAATCAACATGTGAAAGCATCAAATTTTTACAGTCCCAACAGGACTGACCTAAGTGTCTCAGGGGATGATCAAAGATCAACCTTGCCTATGTTCAAGGCTTAGAGACCCGTAGTTCGACAAGACAACTTTGTTTTTGAATTTTTGACTAACTTTTTGACCCGTTTTTTGGATTTTTGATATGTTTTGATTTTTTTTTTATTTTGGTGATTTTTTGATGTTTTTGGATTTTTTGGATTTTCTAATTTTTTTGATGTCTTGGATTTTTTGTTTTTTTTTTGTCTTAGATTTTCTAATTTTTTGACTTCACGGATATACACGAATCCGATTCGATGAGAACATGCCCCCAACATGATGCAATAGACTACTCTGATAAAGGCAAGACAAACTGACCTTTTGAATGGGCCGAGTAGTACTAAGAGGGATCATGATATGGACACAAGACCAAGCTATGGTGCAGATGTGAGTGGATGAGTGATGGATGGGAATCTGAATGCGATGAATGATGGAAAAGTAATGGATGGATGATGCAGAACAAACCGTAAAGATCCTAGTGGATGGAAAGTGCTTATTTACACAAGGCACCTATTTTTCAGGTTTTCACCAAGGTACTTGTCCAAAGTGCCACCGAAGTGGTTTTCATTGGTGGAAGATTTTTCTCTTTGTTGTTTTTGATCCTTTTTCTAATCTTTTTGGATTTTCTACTTTTTTGATTTTTTTGTTGTCACTAAGATGCCTGTTTGCCAGGTTTTCACCAAAGTAACCATTTTTTTATGACATTTTCTGGTTTTTTTATTTTTAGGTTATATAC
This sequence comes from Sequoia sempervirens, assembly GCA_007258455.2. Lineage (NCBI taxonomy): Eukaryota > Viridiplantae > Streptophyta > Pinopsida > Cupressales > Cupressaceae > Sequoia > Sequoia sempervirens. Next base: position 13,317 of record VDFB02184687.1, on the reverse strand, counting down.
GTTAAAAGATTAGGCATAAAACTTTTTGAGATGAGAGCTGGTCATGGGCTCTTGTAGAGGTTCCCCTTCGAGTGTTGATAACTGATATGCTCTTGATTTATAGCTTGTTGTGATAACAAATGGTCCCAACCAATTAGGTTCAAATTTTCCTTTGTTGTTTGGATTTGGTACATTCTTCTGATTCTCCTTTAGTACCAGTTCTCCTACTTGGAAAGTCCTGCTTCTGATTTTCTTGTTATAGCTCTTCTTGAGTCTATTCTGATAGACTTGCAAATGATTTAAAGCATCTATATGTCACTCATCAAATAACTCCAGCTCATTCAATCTTGATTCTCGGTACTCTTCATCCGTGATGAGTTTTTGCAATGATATTCTTAGTGATAGGAGCTCGATCTCAATGGGGAGTACTGCTTTTGATCAGTAGACCAAGGAGAAGGGGGTGGTGTCGGTGGGTGTGTGGATGCTAGTTCGGTAGGCCCAAAGGGAAAGATTGAGCTGCAGATTCTAGTCACGACCTATGTCATTGACTGTTATCTTGAGGATCTTTAAAATGGTTTTATTTGTGGCTTTTGCTAGGCCATGTCCTTGGGGATAGTATGGGGTGGAGAAGTTATGTTGGATTTTGAATTTTTCACATAAGTTGCAGACATCTTGATTCATGAATGGTGTACCATTATCTGAGATAATGGCTTGTGGGACACCATAACTATAAATGAGATAGTTCAAGATGAATTTTGATATCTACTTCTCAGTTATATATATCATAGGTATGGCTTCCACCCACTTGGTATTGTACTCAATGGCTGTTATGATGAACATGTGGCCATTAGATGAAGTGGGAGTAATTTTTCCAATGAGATCTAGTGCCCACTACAAAAAGGGACATGGTGTGATGATGGGATGAAGTTCTTGAGTTGGAGCATGGATGAGTTCCCCATGTTGCTGACATTATAGAAACCTTCTGACATAGTCATGTGCTTCTCTTTCCATTGTATTCCAATAATACCCCATCCTCAACAATTTCTTGGCTAGGGTCATTCCACTTGAGTGTGAACCACAAATGTCTTTATGTACCTCAGTTAAAGCGGTCAATGCCTCCTCAATGTTTAAACAACATATTAAGGTTCCTTCTATGCTCCTACGATATAGTTTATCTCCTAGGATGATGAATTGGGATGCCTTTTTGACAAAGGTTCATTTTAAGGTTGAGGGTAAGTCAACAGGTATGACACCTATTCATAGGTAGGTATAAATTCCATAGTACTAGGGATCACCAGGACCAACGATTTCACACAAATTTTTTGATTCTGATACCTCGAATGCGGGCACGAGAAGCTACTCTACCAAGAATTCATGTTTTGGGACATTGTGAGGGATGTCTAGTAAGGATCCAATCGTTGCCATGGTGTTTTTTGCTCTGTTGTTGGCTCTGGGTATCTGCTCAAATGTGATCTCAATAAAGGATTCCTTGAGAGTCTCCACTAGGTTATTGTATGGAGTAAGCTTACCATCCTTAGTTTGGTATTCACCATTCACTTGGTTTATTATTTGGTGGGAGTTTCTATATACTTTAATGGCCATGATGTGCCACTGCACTACTATTCTGAGACCTATGGTTAAAGCCTCATATTTTGCAATGTTATTAGTCCAAGGAAACACTAATTTATAGTACCTTGGTACGTAGTCCCCTTGTGGGATGATAAAGAAGACACCGGATCCTGATCCATGTTGTGTGTATGAGCCATCAAAGTAAAGTTTCCAGTGGTTGGCTATGTTGAGATTGAAGATGGGTTCATCTGGAAACTATGAGATGAGAGGATTCTCTAAATAGATTGGTGCTTCTGCAAGTTGATCTACGATGACTTGGCCTTTGATTTCTTTTTGTTCCACATATTCAATGTCATACTTTGATAGTATCATGACCCATTTAGCCATTCTTCTAGTGAGAATTTCCTTTGACAGTAAGTATTTGAGGGGATAAATTTTGGTGATGAGTTTGACTTTGTGCGCCAACATGTAATGTCTAAATTTTTGTGTTGCAAACACTACTACTAGACATGCTTTCTCAATGAATGAGTAATTTAATTCATGCTGAACCATTGTTCTACTGATATAATAGATGGTCCTTTCTATCTCGTTTTCATCGTTCTGAGCTAGAAGAGCTCCAAGGGCTACTGTTGTTGCTAACACATAGAGAATTAATGGTTTTCTTGGGATTGGTGGCATTAGGACGGGTGGTGTAAGTAAATATTCTTTGATCTTATTGAAGGATTCTTCAAACTTGTTATCCCACTTGTATGCTACTCCCTTGTGAAGTAGGTGAGAGTATGGATTCTGTTTATTTGCCAGCTGTGCTATGAATTTTCAGATGGATTGAAGCCTGCCTTGGAGACCTCTCAATTATTTCAATGTTTTGGGTGCCTCCATCTCAAGGATTGCTTTTAATTTTTTTGGATCTACCTCAATACCTCTCATTGACACTATGTATCCTAGCAACTTTCCTAATTGTACACCAAAGACACACTTCTTTGGATTTAATCAGACCTTGTATTCCTCTAGCATGTCAAAAATAGCACTTAAGGTTGCTATGTGATCCTTCCTCTTTCTGGATTTGGCTAGTATGTCATCGACATAATCTTCAATAGTTTTATGGATAATGTCATCGAAGATTAACGCCATGGCTCTTTGGTATGTTGCTCCTGCATTCTTCAAGCTGAATGGAATCATATTGCAGTAGTAAGTCCCCCATGGACAAGTGAAGGCCGTTTTATGTTGGTCATCTTTAGTAGTCACTATATGGTTATATCTTGAGAAACCGTCCATCAAGGAAAGCATTTCATGTCCCGTCGTCATGTCTACGATCATGTCAATGTTTGGCAATGGGAAATCATCTTTTGGAAATGCTTTGCTCAAGTCCCTAAAATATGTGTAGATTCTGATGCCCCCATTGGGTTTTGAGATGGGAAACAATTTTCACACCCATTCTAGATAATCTATCGGTCGAATGAATCCTGCATCTAATAGCTTCTTTAGTTCCATTTTGACTAGCAGGGCGATCTAAGGGTGCATTTTCCTGAGCCTATTTCTAACAGGCTTTGCTTTGGGATATACTACTAGGTGATGAACTACAATTTCTGGATCAAGCCCTAGCATGTCTGCATAGCTCCATGCAAAGTTTACCTGTCTCTCTCTCAAGAAGGCTGCTGGGAGTTCCTATTCTTTTAACAGCAATGACTCCACATAGAATGTGATGTGTGGGGTCTTCTCTATTCCTAGATTAACTCAATTGCATTTTTTTGCTAGGACTACTAATTTTTCTTAATGAGGAGCTTTGAAATCAAGATTGAATCCCTCATCCTCAGGTGCCTTTGATAGGTTTTCACCATTGGATGCATCCTTTCTTTTTACTTTTTTTGTGTAGAGAGTGACACAGTGTGGTTTCCACTCAAGGACTTAGATATTATTCTTAGTTTCTTACTTTTGTGACTAAGGGATTCAATTGTTTCCCCATAATAGGCATGTGTATCTAGCTCAATGATGAACCCTGCTTTGTGATCCCCACATGGAATGTTATCCTGTAGTCCCATGAATTCTGAGAGTGCCTCATCATTTCTGAATGTGTCAAGAACTGGTGGTCCTAATTGGTCAAGAATTATTTTGATCGCTTGACTCAAAGGATAAGGTGCTAATCATGAGAGGGGTGGTATCCTTGAAGAGCCTAGATAGGTTGTTTATGGGATCCTCATAATCACTATTACTACAAACATCATTTATCTCAAATGTGAAGTTGTCTAAGACTTGACCTGTAGATATAGGTAAGTGAAGTTCAGCTGTAGATAGCTGAGGAGGATTATTGACCTTTCTAACTGGAGGACTTCGGCCATGTATGGTTATACTCGAAGGAGTACATCCAAGGCCCATATTTCTCATTCATTTCTTTGGAATGATAGGTATTATAAGCCCGTTGTCATTTTCCCAAGTCTTTGGTTTTTGTCATAGCCCATTGCAAGCATCATTTGCAAACCTTTGCTTCTATCATCCATTGGTATATCAGCTGCTGGTCTATTGCATTGGTATAAGATATGCGATGGGTCCTCCTCTATGACTTCTTGGCTAAGATCTCCCCAACTTTTGAGGTTGGGATAGTCTTCAGAGGATGTTTGAGATGTGGAGGCTTCATTTGATTGTGGACATCCTCATGATCTGGGAGATTGTGGTAACTCTCCTACCACTAAAGCATTTTTGGGAATCATGTAGTTTATGCAACCATTATCCTGGATGATGAGTTTGATATCAGAGATGGTGGGGATGGCAAGAGTGGTGGGTGTCTCTATCATAGAAGTGGATGTGAGAGTGGTTGGATCAATGTATGGTGTTGATGGGCCTTCATCATTTTTAGGTACTTGAGGTATTTTGTAGTATTTTTCTTCAAGGTTCTTGCAATAGGGGAATGGTTCAAGATCTCCATGGATGGTGACCTCTTCTCCTTCATATGTGAATTTAACACGTTGATGGAAAGTTGATGCTACCGCTTGCATTGGATGGATCCATGGATGTCCTAGGGACCTAACAGGTAGTTTCCATGATAGCTGGCCCTACTTGAATAGGGATTTTGATTGTGCCTTGGGACACTCTTTCCTGATCATCATATGCTATGATTGTAATACCTTTTCCTTTGTTGATGGAATCCTTTAATATTTTAACTACTTAATGAGCTTGAGGGAACAATTATTCAAGCTTTCACCTCCATCCACCAAGACTCGCTTGACTTTACTTTTCCATACTAGGACCTCTAAATGGAGTGCACAGTTATGAGATGGTTGAGTGGGAAAGTCCTGATCAGAGAACATAAGGATATTTGGAGTGATGATGTTGTCGACCATAGCTTGGAATTTTTCCACATCAAGATCTACGGGGATGGTAGATGAAGCCAATGCTTCCTCAAGGATTTTCTTGTGGGTGGATGAGATTTTTAATAACTCCATGAAGGAGATTTGTGATGGCATTTTTTTTAGCTGATCAAGGACATTGTAACCATTGGGAACATATCTTGAATTGGACATGAAAGTTCTGTTTGGTTGAGATGATCCTTCGATAGTAACTTTTCTGCCTCTAGTGGTGACTCCATAATCGGCTTGAGCTCCTTTGATGGTCATTATTGTGTAGTATTCATCTAGGGAGGCAACGACAGTTTCATACACATGATTCACATTTTTGAAGGTGCCTTTCCCCTTATCAGTGTTATTGTTCCCTTTATTGTTATGGTTAGGCATCAGATTCGTGTATATTTTGAGGTTTTGGTTTCCTATTGGCTATTCCACATTTATGATTCTTTGATTGATGAGGTCTTGGATTATGTTCTTCAGTCTCATGCAGCTATTCGTGGTGTGTCCTTTGATTTTGTGGAAGTTGCAGAGTTGATTTTTGTTGTACCAAGAATGTTTAACATCTGGTTCTTGGTAGTTCTCATAGGTGGGAATTTTGATGAGGTTTTCATTGAGTAATTTCTTCATGATGACTTCAAGTGGTTCCCCAAGAGCAGTGTATTTCTATTTGTTGAAGTTATTGTTTCGCTAGGGAGGTCCTCTTTGATCATTGACGTTATTGATCACTTGATTGTTTGTTTGATGTGTTGTGTTTGCTTGATGATGGTTTTGGTTTTGTTGTTGTGGTGTAGGTGTATTTTTCTAAGGGGAATTGATAACAACTTTGGCATCGACAACACCATCATTCATAATATTTTTGTTTCTTTCTCATGTGCAGGGTTTTTCATTGTAATTGGTGGGTGGGTGATTGTTTTGTTGTTCAAGATATGAAATTGATCCTCCCGGTTGTGTCATAAGGGCTCGTTCGATGTTGAGTGCCTTGGAAATCAATTAGTCATATGTGGTGATCCCTTGGACCTTGAGATGGAATGCCAAGAGGCTATCAAGGTTGGATATGATAGTGCACACTTGTTGTTCCTCAGGTATGACCCATTTGCTCTAATTGGCCTTGGATCACCATCATTGTAGTAATGAAGCAAATGATTCATTCTTACCTTGTTTCAGAGCTGAGAGTTCTTCTAGACTAACATCCATGGTGATGTTGCATGCATATTTTTTGGTGAACGCGTCTATGATTTCTTGGAATGTCTTGATGCCTATAGGTAGGTGAGAGAACCATTCCATGGCATGGCCCACCAAACTCCTAGGAAATAGTCACATCAGATAGGTATTATCATAAGCGAATTCTATGTAATGAACCTAGAATTCCTTGATGTGATCTTCAGGGTTTCCCATCCCACGAGACTTATTGAATTTGGGGATCTCAAATCCCTTTGGGAATGGTTTCATCACAAGGCTTCGGTTGAATGGATAAGGACATAAGTTACTAGATGTTCTTGTGGTTTGCTCTGATTGAAGGTCGAGCACTTGTTGTGAGAGTAACCTGATTTGTGTTGTCACATCATTTTGTGGATTAGGAGGTGGGATGAAAGTGTTCCAAGGTGGTTCACTGGTGGGTGTGAATATGGATGTATTGGTTGATGTGTTGATTGGTGGTATTTGCACATTTTGTTGAGCCATGTATGCTTGCACTTGCCACTGTATAAAAAATGCTTGTTGTTGGTACTGTTGTTGTTGTGCTAGGAGTTCCTGTTGCTGAGCCTGCTATTGTGCTTGTTGTTGCACCAACAATGCTTTTTGTTGGGTTGATTCTTGCTGCTCTTGGTATTGTTTTATCGCTTGTTGATATGCTTGTAGTTGTGCTACTTGTTTTTGTGCAAGATATTGTACTTGTGCCTGTTCTTGTTGTGCTTGATATTGGGTGGGCGCCTGAGCTTGAGCTTGTGCTTTTGCTTGTGCTTGTGCTGCTTGTTGTTGTAATAAGATTTGGGCTTGAGCAGCCTTTTGTGCTTGTAATGTATCTTGGGCTTCTTGAGTAGCTTGCATAGCTTGAGGAGCTTTCTGAGCAGTTAGTTGTGTGGCTTTTTGAGCAACTAGTTGTGCAACTTTTTATTTTTGTACTTGCAAGAATTCCTTTTGATAAGTATCTTGATGAGTGGCTTGCAATTCCATACTATATTGGCTTGATACATTGGAGCTTGGTAATGGTGGATTCAGAATGGTGCTTGTGGTGGTGATGAGAGGTGTTGTCATGCTGGTGTTTGGGTTTTGAGTGGTGGATGTTGCAATCGATGTGGTTGGTCCTTGAGAGACCATGTTTTGAGATGTTAGGGGGGTAGTTGATAATGTTGTGATTGCTTATGTAGTTGTCATATGTTGTTGTGATGTCGATGAAAAGTTTTGAGATTTTTACATGATGTTAAGGAGGTTGGTTTAATCCCTAAGCCAAGCAGTGGTGTGGATGGTGGTGGTAATGGTGGAAGAGGTGAAAATGTAAGGGATGTGATCTCTTGAGGAAATGGCATTGTGTCGAAAATGCCCCTTGGTCTGAATATGTCACCCTCTTCTTGTGAATTTATGGGGAGAGAGGTTTGGGGTGTTGCATGGAATGATGATGATGACGGATCATTTGGATCATGAAAGGTGAGAGGGGTATACTTGTGTAATTGATTTTGGGGTATTTTTTATTTTGAAATGGTGTTTTCATCCAAATCGTGATTATTGACAAGGGGGTGTGTTTGAATGGCATTAAGAAATTCACTTCCCTTATTAACATTAGGTTGAGTTGGAGCAATAGATGTTGTGATTTGTGGGATGTTTTGAGTGATGCTTTGGGATGGGGGTGTAGATGAGATGGGCAGTGTGGATGAAATTGGAGGCATGAAATCTAAAGATGGTTCCACTATAGAGCTCATGTCAAAATCAGAAGGGAGTTTAGCCCCTTGTTTTGCTAGTTCGAGCATGTATAGCGAAGGGTTGTGTCTCATCATAATATTGATAATCTTATGGTTCTCCAGATTTTGAATCATTTCGGTGATTTCCTCATGTGAAATCCCAAAGGTAAGATCTTCTTCTTGGTTTTCCTTTTGCGGATTCTATGATAATGAGAGAAATTTATTCAAAGGATTGCCTGATTCAATGGGATTCACTTCAGATTTTGTTTGACTTAGGTCACTTGAAGCGGGTGTTTCTTTGTTGGATTCCATGTTCTTCTTGTGTTGAGATCTAGTCTACACCATAAAATATGGATCAATCTTGAAAAATATAGGAGATGAATCTCTAATTCTTTGGATTGATCTAACTTGAAGTACAAAAGAGAAATTTTTAGGATATTTTAAGGATCAAAGGGTGATATGATATGGAATTAAGATGGATGTTTGATGGATGATTGGGACTCTTTGAGAAAATATTGAAGGGTATGTTAAAACTTTAGGACTTGTTTTAGGATTTATTTTTTTTGGATTCGGATTTTGGTGGACTCATAAACTCTAAGAGGTTGGATGTTGTCCTAGAGTTAAATCATTCACAAGATGATAATTTTTCTAGGTGTGAGAAGAAGGATTCATCTAAGCAGTCCTATCCAAACAAGATGATATTGATAATGATCTCCTAGATCCCAAGATGTTGGATGTTATCAAGGGATGAATTTGTTCAAATTTTTTGATAATTTAATCAAATATGTGGAGAAGGATGCATCTACACACATTCAATCAAACAAGGTGATTTTGGATTGATTTTAAATGCTTTGCCCAAAGTTTAACATGAAGGATTTTTTCCAAGATTTTTCAAAGAGTTGATGATGAGATGATTTGGTTTTGATGTTTGAAGATGGGTGATGGTTTGATTTTGATCCTAGGATGTACCTAAAGAGACACTTTTTTTACTAGATCTCGGTGTTGAAGAACATATGATACTTCTAAGCACATGCATAACTAAGGAGTGGTTCAAATTGAGCATACATTTCCAGATTGTTCAAAGGAATGAGTCTATAAAACCTTGTGAATTTTTTCTTATTTTGATATGTTGCCTTTGATTGCACCTCCTAATGTATTTCTTGAATACCTTTCGAGTGTGACTCCTAAATTTTGAACTTTGACTCATGGACCTTCGTTTCAAGATTTTGACTTTCTTGGAAATCATGAGGATTTAACACATGTGAGAACCAATTTTGTTATCTTTGCTTAGTGACTTGTTTTACCACAAACACTTCTTTGATTAGGTTTCCAAACTACATGTCCAATGTCTCAATTTATTTGAATCCCACAAAGCATGTTATGTGGAAACTTGAAGAATTCAAGACAAGGGTTACCTATTGTTTAGCTTTAGTAGGAAAATTGATATGTAGATTCAAGTGTTTAGAAACCTCTAAGGATGCGGATCACAAGGGAAAGCAATAACACATGAATTGGGTCAATTGTATTTGCCTCCTAAAGGGTTTGGAATTTTTATATGACGTTAAGTGTTTGTTTCCAAGATGTTTTCAAACAAGCAAAGCATTTTGTAACCAAGAATAAGCACAACCCTATGGATATGAAAGACAATATTTGTTGAGTCCCCACTTGGATAAGTCCAACTATGCTTATCTTTAGTGAATGGTTAGATGCTTGACCCCACTGGCTCCCCTCCATGACACTTACTTATATGGGGCAGCCAAGGCATGCTTTCCATTTCTACTAAAGACCATAAAAGTGTGGGGTGGCTTCAAAATGATCGTTCTTGCACCAACAAATAGATCAAGGATTTTGGCAATTTCTAAACAAGGGTTTTAGTTCAAACTTTCTATTCATAGAAGTTGACCCAGCGTGGTGAGAGACATTTTGTTTCCCTTCTCGTCAGAGTCAACCATGTGATATTGGCATTTATTCCAATACCCACATTTATATCCTGGCTAGAAATACTCTTGGCTTTAGAGTGTTACCGGTTGAGTCGTTCCCATGGGTGAGTACTTTTTCCCCAAGGCAAGCCCTCTAAGATAAACAATGGAAAGTAAATGTATTCATAGTTTGATCAAACTTTGTTTAGAAACAAAGGGAGAACAAATGCAATAGATTTACTCACACTAGCACAATTTTCTCAATTTTAAACCCAAATTGAAGTGTGTATGGGTAATTATTTACACAATTTAATGTCACCAAAATCCTTTTGATTCTCAAGATTTCCGTGAGGCATGTGAGAAGTGCATACATATTTTGATGATATTAATTTGTGTATGTAAGTGCAAAAAAATTCAAACACTTGTTTATTTTAAATCCTCAAAGCCAAAAGTGAATTCATTTTAAAGCAACAATAGTAAGCGTGACAATTTGCCTTGTTCAAAATTTTAATCCCAAAAAAAACTCTAGTAAATTTGAGTCCTAATGTTATTTTTAAGCCTTATTTGTAACAAGAATTCAAAAGGTTCTTTTTAAAGCCCAAAACAAAATTAGTAAGTCCTAAGCATAAGGGACAAGAAGTTTTTCCTTAAGAGGAATAGTGACTCCTCTAAGATTGTTAAACAAACACTAGAGTGTTTAAAAACACTTGTTTAAGTGAATTGTGAATTGACACCATCATGCTTCTTTTCCTTTTCATCTTTGATCAATCCAACCTACAAGAAAATTAGTTATATTCTACAAAAACAGAGGTCCAAAAGATAGAAAACAGACAAAATAACCATAATTTGGAAAAGGCACGTGCTTCAAATAAAATTTCACTTCATACTCCCCTCTAGCGGTACAATCCATGAAGGTGTCACAGTTTGATTTCCCCAGTGGTGCTATATAGTGTTGCTTGCCAGTTAGTGTCACTCTACAACTAGACCAATAAGCATGAATGTGTCGCCCTTTTGGCCAGTGGTGTAGTTTGGGTTTTTGAAATATTCCCGTGGGTCAAACAGGTTCAGCGACGCAATTTGGAATTCAAAATTATGGGCGGGAAAATATAAGCGTCGCAGTTTGAAGTTTCAATGGTTCCATATAGAGATGTTGGAGATCCAGCACTGCTAAACAATGATGTTGAGCTTCCAACGATGAATATTTGCTGTAGACAATGAAAAACACAAAAAAATTGACAAAAAGGTGATTAGAAAACGTTCAACCCTCCTTCTAGTGCCAAATGTGTGAACCTAGATCTCAAACCTGCAATTGCACAAGAAACAAACAACACATTATATTGAATGCAAGTTAGAATGTAGATCCCTTAATAAATCCATTTATCAATGCTCAAAATAGGAAAATGAAAGCAATACAATGAGAAATCAATAAAAGATATTAAATCCTATGAAAACAATGTAAATTCTTGATCTCTTCAGGGAGTTGGTGCCAATTTGATGTAAAAATTGGCCCTTTCCCAACTTCAATGCTAGATTTGATGATTTGATGAATATTGTGATCCACTTTGATGAAGATTGATGGGTGCCCCAAGATGAAAACCTACATAACCTAGCTACAAATTTGAAAGTATGGATGAAGATTGCTAAATATTTGAGCATAGTAAGTCTACTCAAATTGTGGATGGATAGAATGAGGAATGAAGCCTCTTATTTATAGAATGTCAAGTTGAAGAGATTTCCAAAATGAGGCAATATGGGACTAAGAATCAACCAATGACAAGAAGCCACATGTCATTATGTGAATGGTTGAGGAATGTGCAAGTTTTGAAGAATGTGTCAATAAATGCATATATTTGAATTTTGAAATTGTTGAAATGACATGTAAGAGGGAAAGAAGGTGCATTGAATGCCACTTGGCTCAAGGAAAAATGAATTTTTAGGTGGAGTAAATGCCTTGTTGGAAGGACAAAGTCCACTTGGATCTTGAATTCAAATTTGAGGAATATTCCTTGAAAGATGCCTTGTTGAGGAAAATAGAGATTTAATAAACCAAATAACTCTATTTTCATGTGCAAGTGGAAAAAGATGGAGGATGGGACATGAGAATAGATTAAATTAATCAAGGTTAATTAATTTAATGAAGGGATTAGGTGATTTTACTAATTGATTTAGATTTGTGGGTTGAAATAAATCAAAAAGAGGTGAAATTGATTAAGACCTAGTTAAATAAATATTTTGATTTATTTAACCAAAGGGGGTGATGTTTGATTAAATTAGATAAATGTGTGATTTATTTAATTTAATAGAGGAATTATAGAGATTAAATAACATGAATTATTAAAACAAATATTTAGGAGTTAATTAAATAAAATGGTTGATTTAATTAACGAGAGATAATACTTAACAAGAAAAAATTGATTTATTCTATTAAGAGATGAAATGTGATGAATTTAATCAAGTAAAGGTTATTCAATTAAATGGTTAGACTCGGGGATGATTCAAGATGAAATGGTGTTAGTGGTCAAGATCAGATGCACAATGTCAATCAGTATATTTTACGTGTCTACACTTGTTCATTCATTCAATCTTCCAAGATCTTCTTGCAATCTATCACATTCTCTAACACAACTCCATTGAGCATTGAAACAAGAAAGTTTGTTACTCCATCAATTCTATCCTTATATGTGTGGTGTTATCATAGAAGCTATGAGTTTGGAGTCTTGCGAGACCTTCGTTCATCACTACTATGGCCATGTCAACTTTTCCAAGCTTGTTTCCTTGCATTCTCCCTTCAATTGCCTCTAGTACCTTTGGGTGGAGGTGGTATTACACCATTGTCTTTTTCCTATTATGGTTTGATAGAGTAGAATTAAATCTTTTTTAGTGTTTGATAGTTTCCTTTCTTCTTTCCCTTATCGTACTTTCTACTTCATGGATTTTCTAGCTATCTGTGGAGGTGGAAACACCAAAACGAGGGTTTGACTGAGACAAACCCCTATGCAACCCAACATTTTTCCCTCTCTTGCATGTGTGTAGGTGAATGTGTATGGAGCTCACTAGTGAATTGGAGCTTTTGTGAGTTGATATTTATCACCCTCCTCTTCATCGACCTTCTTTATCATTTACATAGCTACTTTTCATACTTCATAGCTCTATTTATTTTGTTAAAACTAGTTAGCTAGGAAGTTAGTAGGATTTTTTGCTTTCCACATTGCATTTTACATTTTTTGGTCATACAGATGCTAGTGTGCCAGAGGGATGTGAGTGTGTCATGCTATCATCTTAGACCTAAATTGTCATCCTCAAATAGAGAGCTATTTGAGGTGTAGTTTGAACTCTAGAAATAGGTTCATCTATCCCCATTTAGACTTTCAAATCTACATAGTGATAGAAGCACCTAAGAGTGGTCTTCATTCTTGATTAGTGTCCTAAACACTTGTTAGCTTGAGGTAAGTTATGGTAGCCCTCCGCTCTCAGCTCTCCATGACCTAGAGCCTCTGTGTGGTTGGTCCCCCTCTCTCAAACAAAGTTATCTATTTTAGATTGTCCAACATCTCCATCAGAGATGGAAGACATGAGAAAAGTACCTTACTAGAGTGTAGTTGGAAGTTTGATATGGTT
>VDFB02184686.1:0-20947 GCA_007258455.2 Sequoia sempervirens | reverse complement strand
TTTTATTTTTTCCTCAATTAACAACTTTGGTTGTGAAGCATTTTGTCATTTTATTTTGAAATGATTTTCTATGCTAGAAAATTGGAGTCTAAGAGAAATAAGTGATGCTCTCATATACATTTATTATTTGGTGTAATACATAAAGTTTTCACCCAAGTCCATTTCTTATTTTTATTATAAATTATAAAGCTTTCTCCCAAGTCCATTTCCTATACATGAAATAATATTGCAAAATGTTGACATATACATCTTTCGATGTGTTTATATAGTGATGGATAAATAACATAACAATTCATTTTGTATTGTGAGGATTATGCTATGAAAATGTTTAAAGATTATTCAAGATAAATGTTTGTATGATAATGTGTCAAGAAGTTAATGACTCATCATCTACTATGAATATTATGTTTTGCAAGTGTTGTGAAAATTATGTATCCTTTTCTTAATTGAGTTGTTCCAATCAAAAGATTAAATATACTGGAATATTTTTATGAAACATCTCATGGAATACCAATTGAAAACGTATTTTTGGCTTTTAGATAAAGCATTTGATGGAACTCTTTGAATTAAACTGAATTGAGATATGTAAGAACAAGGGAGCACTAGGAAATACATTGTTCAAGGATCTTAAATAAGCCTTCTTACCAAATTTGAAAAAGCATGATAAGCCCATGGTTGAAAATTTTGTACTGATAAAAGTGGGTACTAATTCTATATTATATAGATCATATTTCTTCTTTATCTTTAAGATCTTCTAACTTTGGCAATGGTTTCACCAAGCTCTGAAAGGTGAATTTTTCTTTATTTAGTTATGGCTATGTGGGTTCATTTTCCTTATCTCCCGTTGCAATTTTGGGTGGATTACTGCTTTCAAAGTATTGATAATGGTTTGGGTAGATTTATATCCATTGATCCAATGGACATAGAAATATATCAAAGGGGTTTCTTGAAAAAAATTGGTTGACAGTTGGGGAGCGAGCATGGAAACAAGCCATTGCATATGAAAATGTTAGTGTAGAATATTTTCCCTAAAATATTCCTTTAGATAAGTTTGCTAGTTTTTAGATTTTTAGGATAATGATTTCTTAATTATGCAATCTTACATGGAGTTGCATTCCTATTTTCTAGTTGGCAGTTACCATTCTAGAAGGCTCATCTTATAATACCCCTCCAGTTCGGGCGCTGCTAATAGGTATTACGACACTGAACCCTAGTTTAGTGATGGAATTAATTGAAGTCCTTCCACTTAATTCTTAAGGTGTGTCTTCTATTCTAGGAGTGTGATAATCTATTGTTGGATGTTACTTATGCAACCTTATTCATGATAGAGATTAGAATATAGTGTGTAGTATGATTATGGCGCATGTTGCTATTAGATATGTTCATTTCCCTAATATATTATCTTAAGGTGTGTCTTCTATTCTACGAGTGTGATACTCTGATGTTGGATGTTACTTATGTGACCTTATTAATGATAGAGATTAGAATATACTGTGTAGTATGATTATGGTGCACATTGCTATTAGATATGTTCATTTCCCTAATATGGTATCAGAGCCCAAGTTCTAACACTGGGCAGTCTGGTTTCATATGAGCCCATTATGTTGTCCTAGTTGATTTTCCTTGTGTGACCGTGTTCATTGCCATGACTTCCAGTTCTTTAAAAGTGCAAATTTAGTCTTGGAATGCATGTGCAGGTTTATATTATTTAGCTGACTAGTTGGCATGTGGATTTCTTTTGTTTGACTAAATGTGCATTAGGATAAGATGTTATTTTGCACAATTAGGTTATTTATGTTGTTCAGTGCATTTTCATAATGATAAGGATATACTGCATGTAAAAGGGTAGTTAGAGTAGACTAAGGAAAAGTATGTAGGTAGTTTATAAAAGAATTATTGTCTATTCTTTGTGATTGCTATAATGCATTTGGAAGTAAATTTATGCATTACATGATGTGATATTTTTTATTGGTAAGGGATACTTTTGTGGAATAAATAAGATGCTAGTGCATAGAACTAGGTTTCTATTTTGAGAAATTATGATGACTATATTGGTATTTGAACATCTTGTTTGCTATGTGTAGCTGAAACCTATGATGTATGATGTTTAATATCTTTCTCTTTTCTTACTATTGTATAAATAGAAAATATTTATGCATTGGATGTCTTGCATGTTGAATTGTTATGAGGGGGTAACATGTGAAGTAATTAAGCTTAGGTATGGGATAGGGATGTTTGAGTAGGAATAATCATTGTGTAAAGGATTAGATTACTTGTACTGGCTTGGGATAAAGTTTGAGAGAATGTGGGATTGTGTTTTGGAAACAAATATGTGAATCCTTTTGTTCTATGAAAATTTGAATAACTTGTGATGAAGTAAGGGTTGGTTGTGTTTAGGATAGACCTAAATGAAGTAGTAAGAGTTAAGTAGAGGATTATTATTTCTCTTTTGTGAATATGGAACTAATGGATAATTTGTTGAACTCTAGATGCATAAATGTTGATGTGAAAGTTTAATGATTCTTGGATGCATTTAGAAATTTATGGTGCTTATGTAAAATTATTATTGTGTGGAAGAAAAGTTAGTTTGCATATGCGTATGTTATGAGGATAGAATATTATACCAAATGAATAAAATTGAATGTAAATTTGTTAAGTGGAGTTGTTAAGTGATCATGATGATCATGACATTGACAGTTAGCATCGGGTAATATATGGAAAGGAGTGGAGTGAAAGAAAAAATGATAAAGGGTTATGGATAATATGTAATGATATGAATCACATTGGTTATGGAAATAAATGTACTTATGGTATGTGATCTTTCAAAGAGTAATGGAATTGTGTATGCAATGTACTCCCCTGTAAATGTGAGAAACTAGTAACTGTGCATTGGTTGAGTGTTGTGAATACCCTGTACTTGCTTTGTGTGCCCATGGGATGGTGATACTGTGTACCCATCCATGGGGAATATGTTGTATTTTAGGTGTGGGATTAACCATACCATTTTGTGTGCTTGTATGTTTGTTACCTGATTGAGGGCCAACCCACATGTGGTTAAAATTTATATATATAAGAGTAGCCAAAAGTTAGTTTCGTAGACTCTCTTCTTTTGGTTCTCCAGTCCCTCAATCTATGAAGGGGTATTAGTTGCCACAAAGTTCCTTGGGCGAGGTGTACAACATATGCATATTGTGGAATAGAGCATTTTTCAGCTCAACTGATCCTGAGGAAAAGTACTCACTACTTCCCCTTATGATGGATCAGGGTACTTGATCCATATGTGCTAGCCTAATCCCCATAGTTTTTAGTATAGCAATATTGGTATTTATTGGATGATCATCTACCTTTTCTTCATGAAAGGTATGATATGCCACATGAGTTGTCAGTTTGGGGCTGGGGTCTAGGGCGAGAGGGACCTGCATGGACAACCCAACTGGAACTATGTGATGACATGTCTCGCCACTTGGGGGCCAGGGTCTAGGGTGAGAGGGACCTACATGGACAACCCAAGTGAGACCATGTGCCCCATGTATATGTATATTTTGAGGTCCAACATGTGGAGGGAGGTTTGTTACCCATGTTGAGATAGATTTCGTATCTACACATATTCCAACATGATGCAATAGGTACGATGCCACACCCCACCGATGTTTCGACATAGTGTTGGTGATGATGTCGTGTTGTTGATGGTAGTGAGTTGGGCTCGCTACATGCATATAGACATGTGAAGGTGCACTATGATATTGTATTATGATAGCCTACTTGTGTGATGAGTGTAATGGGGCCTCACACACTTGTAGAGGGATGCTCATGTTTGCTTTCGATAGTGTTTGGGTTGGTTAGCATATGGGTATGTCCTAGCCATGTATACCTTTGGCTATGAAGAGTACTTGCATGTGCCTTCTCCATGAGGTATCGCTATGGTGTGTGCTCTCTGTGCATGCCTACTTTTGCAAAGACACAAACACATTGCCATGCAACATATGACCAAAGATTGCCTTCTTGGCTAGCACATGACCACATGCCAAGTATTAAGATGTGGATGAGATGGGGTTTAGGTTCACATCCCATGCAAGCAGCTCAAGAGGCATGGGCCACTCTGGCTAGTCCTATGTTTGATGACTTATGTGGATGCAAAGTGTAGCCGAGGAGTACACTGTGACATGTGGATGGCGTGCTCACTCTGCATCACATGTGGTCTACTGTTGTAGCTGGATGTTGTTCCCTCCTTCCTCGTTTGGTGGCTAGTATCTAGTCATGTAGTGTTGTACAGTGTAATTTTGAAGATTGTGCACTTTCTTTATGGTTATTGATTATTTTCTATTGATTGTAAGGCTAAAACCTTATTTATATTTGATTGTGATGGTTTAGCCACCCTTTGTGATCTTATTTACTCATAGCCCTTGTGGTTACATTTGATTTAGTGTTGACATTGCACACATTTCTTGCTTTATTTTTGAAATTGAATCTTATTTGATATTTATTTATGACTTTGGTGGCTAAACTAATTTATCCTTATTGTTTTCGATGTCGGCCATTTGTCGTATTGTGATTCCTCTTCAAGGATGTATGAGGAAAACTTGGTGAGTGTATACGAGGAAGTAGACAGAGGGAACCTTGAGGATGGGGGTATGTGAGGTGTACACAGCTAGGACCCACTACCCACCTATGTGTGATGACTATCTCTTGGAGGCTAACCACCTTATACAACAAGAGATGGATCATTGTGGTCTTGTTTGGATGGTCTCACCATGTGTGTGTGGCCTAACACCATCAAGCCATTGTGGGTGAGGTATGGATTATGTGAGATGGATATTGGCTCTTGGCTCATGGATTATGTATCATGGATTAGTATGTTTCTTTTTGATGTCCAGATGGACCCTTGTGTAGCCTTGTGTTGTGCACTTCCCGGTGATGTGATTGTGTATGTATGTGTTAGATGTATATTTCTTACATTTTTTTGTATATTGATGTAAAATATGGATAACCATGCTATCTTAAATGTGAGTGTATTGTGATTATGTGGTATTAAATGGCTTGGATGTTATTGAAAATCGTAAAGTGTAACTTGAAATATGTTTCTGAAACATGAGATGGTGTGTATTTTTGAATATCAAGTAATCATTTGATGTGTTTTCCTTGTATGAGATTATGCAGATGTTTGTATTGGGAATGGAAAATTGAGTTAATTGGAGTACTTGCTATATTTATTAGTGTAAAATCAAGTATGTTACTGTAAGAGATGTATGGATTTCTAAATAAAGGTGGTTAGGAAAATATTGCTTTCAAATGTGTAGCTAGATAGTGATTTTAATTGTAATGATTCAGAAAGAGAATGCACATCAATTATAGAGTAGAATTTTTTTGGGACTAATGTGTTTATGTTTCCATTTCGAGCCTTGCGACTTCTAGGAGTAAGTCAAGTTTTAGGGGGGGAGGATGTAATACCCCTCCAATTCAGGCACTGCTAATAGGTATTACAACACTGAACCCTAGTTTAGTGATGGGATTAATTATATTCCTTCTAATTAATTCTTAAGGTATTTCTTTTGTTCTAGGAGTGTGATACTTTGATGTTGGATGTTACTTATGCAACCTTATTCGTGATAAAGATTAGAATATAGTGTGTATGGTGCACATTGCTATTAGATATGGGTCTGTATTTCTTGTTGATGGAAGGTTTCTAGTGTATTCTTTGGTCCTATATGGTTTCGTGGTGTTCTCTTTTCAGTTTTGTGGAGTTGTGTTGAGTTTCATGAAGATAGGAGTTGTTTCATGCATCTATTGGTAGCCTTGTTTTTGATTCATGAATAATCAGATTGGATGTTATAAAATAATGTTATGGTTGGTTTATGATGTCTATTTTGGTCCTTTGTGATATTGAGATGTTTACACTTCACTATGGTGCATTTATGATAAGTTTCAAAAAGTTTCATTGGGCCTTGAGCACCTAATGGTGGTTTAATCTATGGTACTTGATTTACAATTATAGTGATGTATCTTGGTTATATATGGATGGTTATGGATCAGTTTATGATGGATTATGATTCTCTTTTAAGTCCTTGATGGTCTCTTTATTTTTTTTGAGTTTCATTGAGTTTCATGAGGATTTGTTACATTGGGAGCTCATTGGGATAGCTAGTTTGTGAGACTTGATAGATCAGTTTGTGATGTTATGAGCATGTCTATGGACCTTAACATCTTGTGTTTTAGAGATTATTAATTCCTTGGGTAGTCCTCCATTGCCTCTTGGTTCTTTCATGTGTTGCTTTGATGGTTTTGAGGTGATATGTGCATCTATGGTAGACTAGGGTCAAATTATTGTATATGCATATATGTTACTGTTCATGAATATATGTGAATGGTTGGGAATCAGATTCTGATGTATGTTGATGTTTTATCTATGTGTTATTTTTTTAGAACCTTGGGTTAGATAGGATCATATATTATCCATGTGAGTATGACTTGTAAGTTCTGAAATGATCCTTGTCTGAATTCTATCCCTTGCATTCCTTGTATGATAACCCTTGGTTTTAGGTAGTTTTCCTTCCTTGGTTTCTTGTGTGTTTGAGGGCCATATGTCTATCTCCTAGCACAGGGGGTGGTCTTTTAGGTTCCACAAGTTTGGGTGGTTTCCTATCTCCATTGGGTATCTATGTCCTTGTTCGAGTGCATAGGTGGTTTCAAGTGTCTTCATGTGATGATTCTTCTAGTGCTTATTGCTCATTCTTTGGATCCTATTTTTCAAGAGAAGATTATGTATTGGATTATCATAGTTTCATATGAGTTTTGGATTGCTCCTATTTGGAGGATAATGTATTAAGATGCAATGTAATAGGAGGTTAATGATGATAGTTGGTTATCTAGGATTATTTGATTATGTTCCTTTCATGTGCTCTTGTGGTATCTATATCTTCTCATCTAAATGAATGTTAATCTTAGGCACTTGAGTTGGTTAAGGAATGAACTTTAGATCCTAAATATTAAATGGGATGTATGCTTTATAAGATATGTTTCTTAAAGGATGTTTCATTCTTCTGACTTAGGATAAGCATTTATGGGAAATGTAATGATTGGAATGAGTAGATGGTTAATTACTATAGGCATATTCTTTATGAGGAATGTATTAACCATAATTCTTATTGGTGCATGTTATAAAGGAATGATGACGTATCCTATCAAGTAATACAAAACTATGTTAAGGCAATATGTAGTGATGCATATCATATTGATCTTCACTTTGGAATTATTCTTCTTAAATTCTTCATGGCTATGTTGGTATCATCATTATTCCTCATATTAAATGTATTAAGGCAGCGTGATGTGATTAATTGGTGGTGGTATGGTGTTACTAATTCATGTATGGACAATGTCATTTATGTATCTTTTGTCTATGTCACACTACATAATGTTGTTAACAAATTTACGTTAGAGTGAATGTAACATTGTACACTAATGTAATTAAAAAGGGTATTTGGTTAGTGTTGTATGGAGTAGGAGTTAGTATAGGATGACAAATGAAAAAATGTTATCTCATTTTTTATTAAGGTAATCTAGGAGTGTATCATGATGTACCTAATTCATGGGAAAGTAACTATAAGATGTTCATTTCATTTATTAATTATGTAAAGATTTTTCTATTGTACTTAAATGTTAAATGTTTATATATCCTTGTCTAGTACACTGAAAGGGAAAATAAATGTAACCCTTTCTTGTGGTAGATGTTGTTAGTAACAATGTTGGGGAACCTAGGAAGACTTAGGACTAGAATGTTAATGACAAGTTCTATTAACTTTCGCTATTGCTTTATGAGTTATCGATGGTTTACTTCATTGTAAATGATATTAGTAACTATGGATTGTATGTTCATTGGAAAGCTAATCATTACATATAGTAACGTTAATGATAATCATGGTTCTTGAAAAAAAATTCCATGTCTTTTGTATTCCTCTTTCTTTGTTGTCCTCTGGGTTCCCTGGCAAGGTGTTACACATATCTTGATATATATATTATACTCATTCTTAAACAATTATCAAGTTAATAATCAGTGCATTTATTTACAGTTAATCTTTTCTTTTCAATTTGTGCAATTTTGTAATTTGTAACTCTACTAGTATTCCTAGAAATATTGAAGTTGTTTAGCATCAACTAATAAAGTTATTTAGCAACAATCCATAAATATTCAAGACAAACCATGAAGGACAACAATGAGCAATGCTAGGGCTAACCAATTAATAGGTATTCACATGAATAAGTCAAGCATACATGTGAATAAGTGAAGCACAAGTACTCAAATACACACAATCCTTGAAGTATACACATGAATACATAGTATACGCAAATTAATAAAAAATATATGCATGAATAC
This sequence comes from Sequoia sempervirens, assembly GCA_007258455.2. Classification (NCBI taxonomy): domain Eukaryota; kingdom Viridiplantae; phylum Streptophyta; class Pinopsida; order Cupressales; family Cupressaceae; genus Sequoia; species Sequoia sempervirens. The sequence continues at coordinate 12,579 of VDFB02184686.1, read as the reverse complement.
AAGGTATACACATGAAAACACGTATGTCACAAAGTATCCACATTAGTTGTAAAGTATACACTTGAATACAAGTAACTCATATCTATTGAACCATGGATTTATAATGTAAATATGGACACCATCCATAAAAAAGATTTGTATTAACCAAATAGCCATGTAGGCATACATCAATATATGTTGATATGAGTATAAAATATATATGAAATAGCCATATAGACTTACGAGAATGCCATATAGGCATACAATGTCAAATATATGCAATACAAAATATGTACAAAAATACCATATAGGCATAAAACAAAGGGCTATGGAATCAAAAGTCATTGCTCTCCATGCTCTCAAAATAAACTATTTCCCTTTGCTTGTCGGTCGGATGGCGATAATTCTATTACTCATTTATTCTAAGGTTGAGGAGTGCTCTTGGTGTTCCTCCTAGGGTTTAGTTCCTGGTTAAGCTTTATCTGTTACAATAATAAGTGAAGACATTAATATAAAGAAATTACATTATAAAAATGATATATTTAACAAAATAATCACTTACAACCACTAGAGGATCACTCTTCTTGAGGGAAATATTCACATGCCCATGTTGTGGCATGTTGAAGCCCTATAAAAACCATCCAAAGAGAAATTAAACTATGAATCAATAATGGTTTGAATTTTAACTAACTAACTGCTATAACAACGAATGTAAATTGAAATTTAGTTATCTACCTCATACATCTGTGAGAGGCCTCAAGGAGTCTATAGCAGAAGAAACACCAAGCTCCATTGCCCTATGAACATGTGGAGGTGTATCCACTTCCAACATTTGAAAATAAAACAAAAAAATATTCAATCACATAAACTACAATAGTGATGCATGTCATGACTTATAATGTATGATCTATAATGAACAAAATTTTGAGTACTTATTGAACTATATATTTCTGACTATCATACTTTCTATTTTCCCTATCCATAGCTTGTTCGAAAGAACATGTTTTAGAATTTTATCCATAGCAAAAAATTGGTGAGCTATTTAATAAAACTCTTTTGTAAACATGTACGCAAACTATGGTAGCATACAGAAGGCAGTGAACTATTTGAAAATGCCATAAAGAAATGTGGTCTTGTAGTGATAGAATGCCATTCATGAGACCACATTTCTTTGAGGCATTTTTCAAGTAGTTCCCATTCATATAAGTTGGGATAGGGTGGATGGTATAGTGTGGTCTTGGTTATGAGATGGAGGGAAATCATGACATGAATAGGGAGGGGTGGGGATATGAACAAGTGGAATAAGAGGTGGAAGCTTCCATGGATTGGTAAATTTAGGATGAGGGGATGAGAACCCTTGAAAAGAATTGCAGGGGAAATTCTTGGCTAAAGGCTTGGTTTCTATTCCTTCAAGCAAAGGAGAGCTATTTGAAAATACTGTAATGGGAACTTCATGGTGATGGAATGGCATTCCATCACCATGAGACCACATTTCTTCAAGGACTTTTTCAAACTACTCACTTCCTGACTATGATATTGCTTACTATTATGCTTTCTTTGATAGATTTTTCCAATAATCCATAGATTGTTGAAAGCACCTATTTTGTGGGCTTTTAGCCATAATAGCAAGGGAAGTGAGTAGTTTGATAAAATGCTTTGGTAGACATGTATGGAAAATGTGGTAGCATAGAAAAGGTGGCAGCCATTTTTGAGGGTTGAAGCAGCTGTGGTCCTTACAGGATGGAATGAATGACATTCCATCACCATGAGACCACATTTCTTTGAGGAATTTTTTCTAAACTACTCACTGCCTTGTCTTTACATTGCTACTATTATGCTTTGATATATTTTTTCCAAGCATCCATATTTTGGATGGAAAAACCACCTTTTTTAGGCTTTTAGCAATAACAAGGAAGTTCAAGTAGTTTGATAAAAATCTTTGGTATACATGTATGGAAAAATGTGGTAGCATAGAATGGTCGTGGAGATATTTTAAAAATACCTCAAAGAAATGTGGTCTCATGGTTATGGAATTGCATTTCATCACCATACAACCACATTTCTTCGAGGAATTTTTTCAAACTACTCATTTCCTTGTCTATGTTATTGCTTACTATTATGCTTTGATAGATTTTTTTATAGCATCCATAGTTTGTTGGAAAGCACCTAATTTAGGCTTTGTGCCTCACAGCACCAAGGAAGTGAGTAGGATTGATTAAATGCCTTTTAGTAGACGGTATGGAAAAAATGTGGTAGCATAGAAAGAAGGTGAGTTGTTTGAGGGGTCACTGAAGAAATGTGGGAGTCTCATGGTGATGGAAATGGAATCACCACCATGAGACCCCACATTTCTTTGAGGAATTTTTAAAACTATTCATTTCCCCTCTTTGTCCATGCTATTGCTTACTATTATGTTTTGATAGATTTTTTCCAAGAATCCATAGTTTGTTGGAAAGCACCTATTTTAGGATTTTAGCCATGCAAGGAAGTGAGTAGGATTGGATAAAAAAAAATTGGTAGACATGTATGGGAAAATGTGGTATAGAAAAGGCATGAGTTGTTTAAAAAAATGCCCCAAAGAAATGTGGTCTCATGGTGATGGAATTGCATTCCATCACCATGAGACCACATTTCTTGAGGAATTTTTTCCAACCACCACCACCTTTCTATTCTATTGCATACTATTATGCTTTGATACATTTTTTCCAAGAAATCCATAGTTTTGAAAGCACTTTTTTTAGGCTTCTTTTAGCTATAGTAGCAAAGGAAGTGAGCCATTTGATAAAATGCTTTGGTATACATGTATGGGAAATGTGTAGCATAGAAAAGGTGGGTGAGATGTTTGAGGAAAATACTCCAAAGAATTGGGTCCTCATGGTGATGGACATCACCATGAGACCACATTTTGAGGCATTTTTCAAACAACTCATTTCCTTTCTATGCTATTGCTTACTATTATTCCTTCAATTATTTCTTCCAAGCATCCATAGCATAGAAAAGGTAGTGAACTATTTGAAAATATACCTCAGTAAAAAGTGGTCTTATGGAATGCCATGACAAGCAAATGCAATTGGAAGGTGCTCCTACTTATTACTTATGCTATGTGAAGTAATTGCATCACTTCTTATGTTGACTTTATAAACAACTATATTGTAGTTGAAAATTCCATTACTCCATCAACATCTAGTTATTAGTTATGAAATGTGAAGTAATGCTTTGAGTGTGAAAGATGTGCAATGCAATGTAATCAATGATATGAATATAAAATACACAAATTTATTAAGTACAATTCATTAGTTAAGCTCTTTATTCTATTACTTGCATGAAGGTTTGTACAACTCCACTAGCATTCAGAGGTGTTCCCAAAAAACCTCCAATATTAGCCTATTCAACATCCAAAATAAAATATTAGAATACCATTCATATAGCAATTCTATTCTACATGTAATAAATTTATAATTTTTTTACTAGTTAAGCATACCTCAACCATGCATGTAGTGTGGAATAATAAATAGGTGGAGTGCTAGTGTATCCCGTGATCAACACCGTGGACTCCTCGAGATTTTATTACAATAATAAAATCCAAATTAGTTAATCTCACATTTCAAAAATGAAATTTAATAAATTAAATTCAATGAACTTGCTAACATTTACTTAATTATCAAAGTCAAAAGCCTCATTCAAAAATTCTCTCATTTTCCCTCGCCATCTCTCACAGAGTCAGACATATTCCGTGTGTAGTATCCTCTCGTCTATGGGGTCATATGTACAAGTCACCCTACAAACCTAACATGAATGGGGTGGAAGCCTACCACTCGAAGACTCCCCTCGATGGTGTTGTACTATAGGACTGGCATGTTGGATGACACTCTGGGTCAAAGAGGTGATAGCCTACAAAACTTCTACCTCGGCACTCTCCTTCATGATGGAAGGGATAACAATATTCTCATGATCTGGCCTAGCGAGAGCTCATCTCGTTGCTGCCTAGGATCCTATCATGCATCGGTTCTATCTTGAGCTGACCCCCCACCTCTCCCCTGGAAGTCCCTCATATCAAAATAATTCAGGATTTTGTTCAAGATGAACTCATAGTATAGTTTCCTCAAGGAAATATTGGGGACTTCACAATTGTTGCATGGTGGGTAATCAAAAACCATGTACCACCTATCCCAAAAAAGTTCCTAATCCCTTGGTGGTGGCACCAATGGATAGGAAACCTCTTGGCATTGAGGTCAAGATTTTGATTTGTGGGTCAGTGAATAATGAGCACAAATCATATTTTGTATTTTTTTCATCTTTTACTTCTTTATATGATAATTTATCTGCGTAAAAATTCCTAGCCTCTTGCCTCCTATCTGCCCAACCTCTTAATTGTTTATTGATTGCATCTACATGCTTTAAAATTTCTTTAAGTGAACTTGCAAGTGTTATTCTTTCCATGGTTGAACTTACTAGATCGTTCAACCTTGTGATTAACTCCTTAATCTATTTTTTATTGTTTTCAATTACCCCCATTAAATTTTGTTGAGTGCCAAGAGGATGTTGAGGAATTGGTGGAGGAGATTGTTATTGTGGTTTTTGAGGATTTTTTTTTGGTGCTTCTTGCAATGGTTGTTCAAGATTTTCAGGAGGGTTTTCAAGTTCATTAACATTTCCTACAAATTAAACAAATGAATATAAAAAACAACCTAAAACTACCAATTTAACAAAAAAATCACAACAAAAAACAAACAATGCTTACTTGTTCAACCTCCTCATCGATGTGGTGGCATCTTGGTGACAAAATTACAAAAAATTGATGAATAAAATGCAAGATAACCTCCTTCTAGAATGTGAGCACGTAAAAGCAGGGTTTTTGGCCACGAGCAACAAAAAAAATAGTCACAATACAAATGAATTTTTTATTTTTATTTTTTTAATGAGATATAACATGCTCGCGTTATAACACAAGTGTGTTATAACGTGCTCACATTATAAAGTGAGAGAATTATAGGCTCGATGTGATAGAGCCTTTGGCTCGGTCACACCAAGCCATAACACGCTCACATTATAACATGCTTGCGTTATAGCCTATCAAATGATTTTTGAAAATTTGGCTACTTTTTGCCCCCCCGTCCTTTTACACACGCCTAATATTTCAATAGAAACACCATTATCAATGAATTAATGAAATTTATCATGAGGATTAATGCTTATTTTGATGCATGACACAAATTTAAAACATATCGCAAGTTTATTGTCAAACCCTATAAGGGTTTTATGGGTATTTGAGTTCTTCGAGGAAGGAGGTGGTCGTTATGGAAGAAGAGGTGACGCATGCTCAAGAGGAGTTGAAGAAAAATAAAATGAGATAAAAAATTAAATCTCAACACCATATTTGTAAGGTAAAATTCTAGAGGTGGCAAAGGAAAATTTCTATCTCCTATAGTCAAAAATACCTTTGAAGTTTTTAGTGGTTTCAAGCATTTTACCAATATGAGAATGTTTGGTTGATGAGAATAATTTAGAAGATAATGGTTTGCTTGTTATAATTACCTTTGAGAAGATTGGTTTACTTGAATATGTTACTTCCTTGAAGGAATTGAGAAGGGAATTAATGGAGATTAAGAATGCCTTGATAATGATGCTAATTATGTTAGTGAAGTGTGCTAGGGTCAAAGTAGTATTCCAAAATTAAGAGACCAAAATGAAAGGATTGGAAATTGAGAAAGTGGATTTTATAGGGTCTTATCTTGCGATTAAGGAATTTGGTATATTGAAGATTCGTGTTCACTAGGTTTGTGGAATTTTCAATACTTACAAATCAATGGTTAATGAAAGGATTAAAAATGTCAACAAGGACAATATATGGGTTTATATTTTCATATGAAAGGCTCAAGCAGGTTGTTGTTTGACAATACAAACAATATCTCCACTAGTACCAAGGATGAATAATGGGGGATGTTGGAATAATATGTTCTTTTGCAAGTTTTTTTAACTACAATGCAACAAGAGATCTTGTTAAAGTAGAAAAATATGTTAAATGTAGATGATTTTGGTGTTGGTGTAAATAAGTGTCTTACCTAACTAATTCATTAATAGGTCCTATTTACATGTTTACTTAGGTCTTGGACAATATGTGGGTTTATATTTTCATGTGAAAGGCTCCAGTAGGTTGTTGATTAGTGGTTGTTGTTTGACAATACAAACAATATCTCCACTAGTACCAAGGATGAATAATGGCGTATGTTGGAATAATATGTTTCTTTGCAAGTTTTTCTAATTACAATGCAACAAGAGATCTTGTTAAAATAGAAAAATAAAGTGTAGATGATTTTGGTGTTGGTGTGAATAAGTATTTTACCTAACAAGTTCATTAATAGGTCCTATTTACATGTTAAGTTTACTTAGGTCCTAAGTGTCTTTCTAGAAGTCTTAGTTGTTTAGACAATATTTTATCATATCTTATCTTTTTGGCTTTTATTTAATGATTGTTACCTAGGTTATTTAATAATTGTCAAAGTAGTTGTCTCATAACATAGGATTAAGACACATGTCACAATCTTGTCTACTTTTAACTCTAACCTTGCCTTTATAAGGAAGGTAATTTCACACTTTTTTATGATATCTCATCATCTATGATTTGATAGATCTTAGTATCAAGCAAGCTCATTTCTTGCATACTCTCTTATGGATGGTTTTCATTGTTTTTGCAAGTGGTTTTGAGTATTGGGCTAATCTTTAGCTCCTACATGGTACAGAGCCATGACTATACAATTTCATTTTCAGATTTGAGGGTGGAGCTATTTCTAGATGAGATATCTTATTGCATTTTAGTAAGTTTGAGTATGCTATTCTCTCGCACCATATATGATTTGGAAAATTAGAAAAATTTGAAAATACACTAGATTTGGGGTTTCCATTTTGTAGCTTTATATATGAGGTTCATTTTGAAGCATTTTGGGTCAAAGGAGGCCCTTCCATTAAATCTAAAAGGCCTGTAAACCCCCATTTTCATATAAAATATTTCATATATTAAAAAAATGGCAATTGTCGAAATTTTTGAGTGATTACCTTAAATTTGACGGTAAAAATGTCTGTCATGGAGGATTGTGTTAAATTTGATAGTTGAATGGTTTTCATACTAATGCTCAACCTAGTTGGCTAGCTTGTCACATGGGGCGACCACTGCCAACCTTAGGGCCCACTTAATTTTGACCCCTATAGCCTTAATTGGGATTTTTTTAAAAATCGTCATAACTTTTGATTTGGGTATCCAATTTTGGCGAACAAGATATCGTTGGAAAGCTAGTTTTGAGAACTTTCCAATGGTGTGGGTATTATTATGAGAGTTTATTCTTTGATTTTTATTGCTTTTTGAAGTCAAAATTTCATTTGGATATTTGAGCTCATAAATTTTTGCCTAAATATCCATTTTCCATAATTTTGTGGCATTGGAAAGGTATTGAGGAGCTCTATCACTATGCACATGCACTTTTTATAGTTTCAACTCCATGTATCATTTATTTAGATTTTGGCACATTTACATTCTGGTTAATTATTTGGACATCTTGACTCTTGGAAAGGTTCTATCTTTTTGGGAAGGCTTGATTTGCACTATACACCATATAATTGTTGTTGAGGGCTAATGTTTTTGTAATTTTGGAAATTTCTCATAGTTTATTATGGGGATTTCATTTTATTCTTCTTTGATCATTTTGAAAAGGGGAAACTATAAAAAAAGGAAAGATGGCATCATAAAACATCTTCATTGGCTTTATATGTTGCCACATTTGTGTGGTCTTGTATGACATCATAAAAAATCTTAATAAGAAATTTTATTGGAATTGTAAAAGGGATCATGTCTTAGGAGTTGTTTCTATGCATGGTGATGATGACATTTTGAATTCTATTGTACATTTTGACTGTCCTCATGCTCTTTGGACTAAAATTTGAGAGATATATGGAAATCTTGATACTTAGCCATTCTCAGATGATATTGTTTTAGATTATCTTGTGCTTCATATTTAAAAAAATAAACCTTATGACTATGATACTATTTAGGAGTTTGATTATTTGGAGTACTTTGAATCTTTAAATGAGCATGAGGTTTTTTCAGATGCTCCTTCTCCTTCAGAAGTAGTTGTTTCACTTTCATCTTTAGTAATTCCTTGTGTAGAGTCATTAATTGAAGCTCTCATTATTCTTGTTCAACAAGACCATTCATATTCTATTGGTGATTCATTGAGAACTTCTAGTGATTCATTCCAAAATGTATCTCATTATCTTCCTAATTGAGATTCCTATTTATTATATATTGCATCTTTGTTTGTGGAGTCTCATATTTCAAATTTGTTGGACCAATTTTAGGGGTTATCTCTCCTCTTTGTGACAATCATTGTATAATTGTTGTTAGCCATCTTTTCATTTGGAGATTGTTCAATATTAGTTTTCACATAGTCTTGGTTTGTCACCTTCTTCTTTGATTGTGCATGTACCTGATTTGATTGTGACATCTTTAGTTTCAATGGAAATGGAGACACGCGAGAATTTTTTAGAGACATCATCATACATCTTTATGCTTCTTATCAATTCCAATCCTGAATGAGAATCATTCTTGCATTTGTACTTGGTTTTGTTTCTTTTGAAAGGGAGACAAGTTTTTTTTCGACATTGGATCATGTTTTTTCTTCATACACTTACCATTTTTTGTAGGCGATTATACATTGTGGGGGCGGGGGGGGCGGGGACTACATAGTCTCTCTCTTTACCTCTAATGGGGGGGGGGTTTATTGATTCTATATTCATGATAGATGTTGTCTGTGGGGGTATCATTGTGTCCTCCATTCATCATCCTTGTTTCTATCTTTTTTTCTCTTATGGTGAGGGAATTTTTTCTAAGTGAGTTTTCTCCTTTTTTCCATTTATGAGAGATTGCATTTTTACATGGGTACTTAACACAACCTCATAGCCTGGACCCATCCTTGTATATTTTCATCATTTGTATAATAATCTACTCCATGAGTTGCACTTAAGGGGGGTTGTTGGTGTAAATAAGTGTTTTTACCTAACTATTTCATTAGTGGGTCCTATTTACATGTTATGTTTACTTAGGTCCTAGGCGTCTTTCTTAAAGTATTCATTGTCTAAATAAGATCTTATCATATCTTATCTTTTTGGATTTTATTTAAAGATTGTTACCTAGGTCATTTAATAGTTGTTAAGGTTGTTGTCTCATAACATAAGATTAAGACACATGTTACAATCTTGTTTAATTGTTTCACCTTTCCTTTATAAGAAAGGTCTCTCATGTACATTAGTATCAATTTTGCATCCATAATCATAGCAAGTTATTCTTTCCATTTTCTCTCTTGTGGAAGATATTTTGGTCTAGCAATTGTTCTTGGGGGTGTTGGAAGTCACCATTAACTCCTACATTTGGTTCCTAAGGTTTGCTGTAATAGGAAATATTTTTATGATATGATTCACTAGAATTTAACATTTAATTTTATGATCAACCAAATTTTATTTCTATTAAGATCTATTTTTGTTAATTCCAAGTTGATAGCGATGAGTTTATTTTATGTTTTATGACCGATAAATTTTTAAAAAATAGCCCATATGGATATTTATTTTAATTATGTTGACTATTATAATTGAGGTTTGAGAATCCTTAAAATCCAAGACAATTATGATTGCTTTGTGTTGTATCCACTAGATTATTAAAATATTTATGGTTGTTTTTATTGAAAAACATTTATCCTTCCACAAATTTTCAATGAATTAGAATTTTATTACTTTGCATATTGATAACATTACAAAAAATAATGAATTATAATAAAAATTTAAATTTAATCAAATTCAATGAAAGAATCATTAGAAACCAAATTTTAGATGCACAAACAATATTTGATCTAAGAGAGTTGAAATAATCATGAATTTAAGGAAAAATATCTTTGGGTTTGCTTGTAATGACTTAGAGAATAGATAATAGGTTAAGTGAATTATCTTGTTTTCATAATTCATTCATTACTTCTAACAAACCTCTCTTCCACAACCAACTAGATTGAAACCTCAACAAAAAGATTAAAAAAGGGTCAAGTATTGAGCTCAATTGTGATAACAAACATAGGAGATGACAAAATCTATAATATAAGATAATTTATATGTTAAGGGAGTATGTAATGTCCCCTTTTGGTGCTTATCCAATTCATGCACATTTAGCTAGTTTCCAAGTCTTTCAGAGGCTAACTAGCTAGTTAGGGAGAACTCCAACATTCTTGGAGAAGTTTTTGATCAGTCTTGCAAAGCAATTGCTCTCGGATTTGAGTTTAGTTGGTTAGTTGGAGCCCTTTGATGCTTTTGAAATCGATTTTTTTTTTTGGGTGCTCTTCAAACTTCTTGGAGTAGGCTATTTTTAGAAAGTCACAAAGTTGATTTCAATTATCTTCCTACTACTTCAGTTCATTATGGTGTGGTTAAAATTGGATTCCAATGATGTTACAATACTTTCTGTAACTTGGGTGAGTTGTTAAGTTATTTAATTAATATTTCACTAATGTTGTATAATGTTGAAAAAGAATTAAAGGATAACTTAGTGTAATTGCTCATTGGAAAGGAGATTAAGTGTTTGCACATATTGAATTATTTAATTTAAAGAAAATATAATTTTTCCAGAAAAAAACTACAAAAAAGAAAAAAAAATGTTTTGGGAAAAAAAAAATCTTTTTTAAAAGTAATTTTTTTCAAAAAAATAGTGAAAAAGTGATTTTTTGAAAAAACAACAAAAAAGTTATAAAATGAGGTGTTGGGGGCTTAGTTGGATATGTTCAAGATTACACATATTGTTGTTGTTGGATTGAACCTGTGAATTCTTTCAAAAATTGTTTGAGGATGAAAACCCTCATTTGGTTCCTCATTTTGAATTTGAAAGATAATCCATAGCTAGTGAGTGGTTCTATTTAGGAATTATATTGTACTTCAATGGAGTTTTAGTTCTAGGGTTTCAAAAAATAAGATAATTCAAAGTATTTTGATTACAACTTTTAGGATTTATGCTTGGTGAATTTTTGCAAAGATTTTGGATGTGGTTAGGAGGTGATCATTGGTAGTTGGATGGAGTTTGATGATTCATCATGGCTGCTTTGACCTACAACAGTTGTATATCAGACCCTACAACGTTTCTTGTCATAACATACTTGACAAGTTACATATGCAACAATCTATCGAGTGATTTTTAGACTTGCAATGTCCTTTACTTGGGTTTTTGAGTTGTTGTATGAAGGGGGTTGCATTGGTAATTGCTTACATTAGTCCATATTGTCCTTTGATGAATTGGATATGCATCCTTTGATGAATTAGATATGCATTCTTTATGTTTTTTGGGTCATTATATTGTTGTCTAGGTAAATCTAAGGTGAATATCAAACCTCTATGTTGTTGTTTCCATGCATTTCAAAGGTTGTTTGTAGAGTAGATTATGTATCCAATTGTTTGACATTGACTTGGGGTGTCCTTGGTTGCATAAAATGACAATTTGAATGATTTATGGTTGCTATTTGACCTACAACAGAGGATTAACAAACTTACAACCATCTAGTCAGTTCAACTTTGTTCATACCAACACTCTTATTTCTAGGCATACTAAATTGGTTGTTATTTTGGTGATTATTTTGAAGTTAAGTTTGATATTTATCATTGTTACAATAGTTAATTTGCATCAACAATAGCACATTTCATTTTATAGATGATTTCTTTGAACTAACATTGCAAAATTGAGTGGTAGTACCACTAGTGATCTGCTCATGATATTTTGTGTTACTCACTGCATTGAATAAATGGCTCTTGCTACTCACCCCACTAAATAAGTGGCTCATTGGCTCTCACTCACCATTGAAAATTGAAAGATTTTCTCTTGCTTATTGTATTCATTCACCACTGAAAAGTGGAAAAGTTGGCTTTTTATATTTCCAATCTTGTATGAGCTTTCCCACTGAAAAGTGGAAGTGTTAAGCTATCCCCATTGGATAAGTGGATTACTTTTAGTTGCTTCATTTTCAAGTATTATTATAATCCTGTACACCATATGTTCTCACCTTGTTCACACTAGGAGCTTGGTGATTAGAAAGTGTAAAGGAAAGTTGTTTAATAATTTCCAATTGTTGAGCTAACAAAATTTTCAAAAACAATTTAAGGGTGATTAATATAGAGTACCAAAAGAGGAGGGTTATAAGTTTGATAGTATATTAGGCAATGCATTAGTTGAGCTATGAACAACCATTTCTTTCCATGAATTTTTGAAATCGCCACAAAATTTTTAAGGTCATGGAATTTCTAAAGAAGAAAAATGTGAATCTGCAAATTGATTATGGTAGCACTCAAAACTTCATTAATAATAAACTAGAAGTGCATTTGAAATTTTTTGTATGTTTGGATCTATAATTTGAAGTGATGATAGTGTTGGTTCATCTAAATAGATAGATAGGGTCCAAAGGCTAGAGATACAAGATTGGGAGCAACATAATATATGATGCTCTCACATTATTTTGAAATATGAAAGCAACCTTTAGTGAAAGTCAACTTTCTATCTAAACTAAAACCAAAATTTTTCTAAACAAATGA